>RWGZ01000218.1:0-12925 GCA_009725065.1 Utricularia reniformis
CCATTTTGTAGCTTGTATTCTCCTTCAAGTCTATTTGGAATTAACACATCTTCTCCATTGCTTCTCTTAATGACTCCACGGTTAAGTTCTCCGCCTTCAAAACGAACATCACTTCCTTTAGCTTCACTCCCAGTTGATCTTTCAGTAAAGAGAAAATCTTCGTTTTCGAATTTACGTTCGATTTTCTTACTCAATATCTCCTCCAAATAGTCTTCTTTAACATGTACTGCTCTCGACATTGTATGCTCCGATCTCGGTTCTGAATCTTTCATAAGGAAATTTTGGAAAGCATCCCAGTTTCCATCTTTGCTTTCTTCTTCGGAATGAGGCGGTTCGAAATCCTCAACTTCAGAATGATTCTTTGTTCTCTGTTCAGATTTCTTGCTTTTCGACTTACGGTTTCTCCGAAGTGAACCAACTGCAGCTTCTACATGACTTTTAATAGAATCTGCGTCAACATAGTCATCTCCCGTAGACGAATATCCATCCGAATCACTACCCTTAACATCCTTTCTGTTACCAGCAATAAAATTTATGTTACGTATAACGACTTTGCCCGAAGATTTCTTACTTGCCTTCTTCTTATGGCTTGCTTCCTCTGTTGCTGAAATATTGTTGTCTTCTTGCTCATCACTCGAATCAGTTCTCTCATGGTCTATATTTCTGTCTTTCTTCTTTGTATCTTTATCCAGATTTGTACCCAAGTTTACGAAACTTCCCGGCCATGCCATGTTCGGAGGGTAATGAGATGCAGAAGGAACTTGAAAACCAGGAAACATGTATCCTGGATAAGGAGGCATTTGTGGGAACATGGAATAAGGGCCATTTGCATTTTGCATGTATTGAGGAAAGTTATTTCTCCATGTTTGAGCTCCGGGAAGCTGAGAAAACTCGACCGACGAAGAAGAAGCATTCTCTGTTCAGATTCGGAAAAACGATTAATCGAAGTTCATGATATAACCTCTACAAAATTACCTTCAGTAGGATCTAAGCTAATTGGATCAGGGGAAGAACTATTGGCTTGATAGCTTTGAGACAGATCATTATTTTCGAAAGAAGCTAAGGCTACGGCTGATCCAATGTACGAAGCTTGCACTGCTGCGACTTCGTCCATCCAAATCTTGTCATCGTTTTTTCTATTGCATATCTCCATGAAGCTTACACATGCTTCCCTGAGTAAATAAGTCGAAAACTGAAACTCGTGATCCGAATATAGTATAACTGCGTTAAATTACCTTAAACGTTGTGCTCCGAAGGCATCACTGAATGACACAAGATCTTGTAAATCGTTCATTTCAAAACCGGCTACCAGAGCTCGAGCATAAGCCATAGCTAGCTCTTTCTCCAGGATAGCTTTACGTGATTTAAGCACACGTTGAAGACGAACTCTAATCGTGTTGAAAAAGGTAAAGTAAGTTAAAACTCCCTACTAAGTCACATAACATATACAAATAATAATTTCGTAGACGAATTTACTTCGGTTTTTCTTCTGCTTCAACAGCATCTTCTCCATCATCACCTGTAGGAGCATTTTTTTCAGGCTCAAATGAATATCCAGATAACAAAGTTGAGAAATATAACTCGGAAACATCCAATTCGATCATCAATGCCTTCGTAAATTCAGATAAAACAAGAACTGGGCAAATATTCAATTAATCTACCAAAAAATTGTTGAACCCCATTCTAGAAAATGAACAACAAGGATTGAGACATTGAAAATTTTGCTTCTTGATAAGGGATACCTTGTTGTTCCACTGTTGCATTGCTGAGTCCATTTAAATCAATTTCTTTCTCTAACTGACCAATCTCCTTATCAATACTCACAAATCTCTCAAGAATTTCAGGTGTATTAACAAATCTCACAAATCTGAAAGTGAAAAAAGGTTGAAATTGGAAAACAGAAGAAATTACAGAAAGCTTATGAAAACCAAAGAAATACCTGTTTAAAGTGGTTTTTGTGAACCATGAAGAAGCATCAGAAGGTGGGGGCTGAAGAGTAATGGAATACCCACCTCTGTAAATCTGATCTTTGGCTGATTTAAGGTGAGAAAGGAATGGATCCAACAATCCTGAGGCTATTTTCTCGCCCTTTTTCCCAGCATATATCACTAGATCACACCTTGTTTTTCCAATTTCAAAAGCAAAAAAAGATGAATAAATAAAGAACAAATGCTCATGACAAGGAGTCCCATATTTACCTGGTTCGTGTTGGGGTGAGCTGAAAAAGAACATAATCAAGCACAGCTTCTGAATCAATGAGATTCTTCATTCTAATCACCACAAACTGTTGAATCTGAAGAGCAGCAGTACTAGATAACAAATCAGAATGGAGAGATTTGATTGATCTTCACTGGGTAAAATTAACAAACACCTTACGCTCAAATCAAATGGGTGATTGAAAAAAATGAAGAAAATCGCGGTGGTTGCTGCATAGCAATCTTTCTTTTCAATTGCTCCAACACTGGGCCAATGTGTGCGTTGTGCGTGAAAATTTATCTGCTTTTGGGGTCAGCTTCGCTGTCACTCTCATCCAACTGGAAGCAACGAATCTGTCGTTCCATTTTTTTATTAAGTCGGGAAAAAAGGTCATCATTTTCTCTGAATTCCACCCACCCACGTTTCATTTTCGGCAACTGAACGAACTTGACCTTCTTTAAAACTTCCGGCGACGTCAAATTCATTCTGATTCTAACAGATGGACTCTTTATTGAACTTCAGAAATTGGGCAACTGAGCCCCCACCTTCAAGACAATAATTGATTCACTGTTAATTTTGATGAACAAACCATGTTTGTCTTCTTAAATTTTTATCACTGGATTAAGATTTACAATGGTAATTTTTATTGAATAGTCTTCATAATGGGTTCAATTTTAAAACTCAAATATGTAGTGGATTTGAGTTTATATATATATTCCAATAGTTTTTTACTAGAAAAGGACATGACGATGTTTACTGCTTCGGGATCGGGTACCCTCTATTGGGTTAGACTCAATCTAAGAGACTAGTCCGAATGATTAAAGGCGAATTAATGCGACCCAAGATCGTCACTTTGACCCATTTGGATTAATTAGCCCGAAGGTCCATTAAAAAGTTAGGACCGAAGATGGAGTTGGTCGTAACAAGGAATGCATACGGACCGATCTAATGGATCGATCCAAACGGTTACAGTCACACGTTCTAAGCTTCGGACCTCTCCACGTGTTCCACACTTCGGGCCTTGTCACATTTTCCACGCATCGATCCCAGCCACGTTTTACAGCGTGCGATAATGACGTTCAACAGAATTGTCAGAGGCGGTTACAGGGCGTGGATCTCAAACGTCATCAGCCCTATAAATACAGAACTTGACAACGAAATTAGCATGACCTTTTGGATGCGAAGAATAGGCCGTTACTCTGCCGGGATTATTCTTATCGCTTTCTTATCCTCGTTATCTTCATAAGCCTCTGTTCTTCTTGTATTTGAGCTTTGATTTGATTAGTGAATCGACTGAGAGCATTCCCTGTTTTTGGTCAAATTGTTTTTTCCCCATTTCCCGGGGTTTCCACTATAAATTGTTTTGCCTCATTACCGTTTACATTTTTTCAATCGTTCTCCCACCAAAACACAAATCATAACCGAGTTCGTTTATCAATGAACCGGACGACTATTGGTACCCCTAAAAAGGGACCATAACAATCCTCATTACCGAAAAATACGATGATTGGCTAATACGAAAAAAATTAAAAAAATGGTGGATTCCCGAAACGAAGCTCCCATGGTGCATCGATCGATAAATTGTGAGAGAAAGCAGCCTCGAGGGGCATGGAACGGGGAGATTGTGAAGAGCGTGGTGACATAGGTTTCAATGTAATATAAAAATTGAGGTGTTGAAAAATAAAAAAACACCACCCCAATATCATTTGTGTAATTTATCTTATGAAGAAGTTAGTTTTTTTTGTCTTTTCACTTTGGTTGAATCTCCTAACTATATAATATATTATAAAAAGATAACATTCTAAAGTTGTCAAATAAAAATATTTTAACAATTATTCTAGTTAGTCAACACCCTAATGTCATTTTTGTAATTATAAAGAAGTTATTGGTTTTTTTGTCTTTTCACATGGGTCAATCCCCTTAGTATATAAGATACTATTGTATAAAAAAGTAATAAAGTTTAAATGATTGAATAAATAATTGTTGTTAATCAATCTAATGTAATAAAAATAAATATGAAACAAATGATAAATAATCATCATCATAAAAATAATATATTTAAAATTCACGGGCAAATGTCATTTTCTCAAAGTTTGTATGATTTGATAACTTTAATCCTCAAACTTTTTTCATTTGACAAATTCAGTTCTCATAGATTTTTAGAAGTAAAATTAGTTCTCAAACTTTGTATTTTTAGCAAAACAATTCTTTATACTTTGTAAATTTGGACAAATGTAATTCTCAAAATTTAATGTATGTGGTGGAATTGATCCTTAAATTTTAGGTATTAATTTTGCCACATGAGAACCAAATTTGTCAAATTTTAGAAATTATGAGAACCACTTTTACCAAAACTATCAAAATATAAGAACTATAAATATCAAATAAAACTTTAGGAACCAAATTTACCAAAATCACCAAACAATAACGATCTAACATGCCATTTCCTCTGAACAAATATCTAATTCATAAAATGAAAAAATAACATTTGTAGTATCAAATGGTGCATTTTTATTAATTTTTTAATTATTTACTAGAAAAATGTAATAACAAAATATTAATTAATTTATTCAGTATTTAGTGTATGTGATTCGTCATGATCCACATAATATCAAGTTTGACTTAGTATACCATACCCCAATCAAACTCATATTAATTAATATATCAATACATGTGTAATTGTGGTTATTCATGTTATTTTGTCATCCCTATATAAGACACATACTTTATTTTGTAAAAAATTTAAACAAATCAATTATAATGAATCAACAATCATTTTTATAATATTTTAATTTAGAAAATTTATTCACATTCCAACACACCCAATTGATTGGTTTTTAAAATACATATACAATCACTAAGATATTTATTTATATATTTTTCATCATTACCTTCTTTTTTTATTGAAAAAGAAAATTTAAATTTTCACAAAACCATCATTTTCAGTTTTGTAATATGAACTGAACCTCGAATATATTGTCTATTTCAAGCCGAACGTAAATATTAAAAAGCACTTCCGTTTGTTTAAACCCGCACCAATACACTTAAAAATTTAATCATTTTCTATTGGCCGGATATATATTTTTACAAATATAATCAAATATTGCTAATTTTATTGGTCCGCATATTTTAATTTTGTCAATGCGAGACAAGATTCATTCTCATAAACTCAACAAATAAGGCATAGCATAATTTTGAATTATTTAAAACCTTTATATTAAATAATAAAATTATTTAAAAATATAAATCGGTATTTACCAAAATAATGGGGAAATATGGTGATATTTTGGGAATAAATGAAATTGGTCTTGTTGAAGTTCATAATTTCTTATGCGTGGATACGTCAAATATTGGACAATACTCATATTTTTGTGTGTGCTGGGTTTTAAGGTTGGATTTCCAGTTTTTTGGGTCTGATTTTCAAAAATTAATTAAATATTATTTTGAATTAATTAATGGTATCGGGTTGTATACCATCCGGTATATCATGTTGGGGATTAAACACGTGTGCGAACAACCTCGATAGATTAAGTAGAACATTTGAACTAAAGTAAAAGAGAAATCAACGACACAAGAAATATAACGTGGAAACCCGGGATGGGAAAACCATATGATCGGCATAAACGACTAAATTCACTATCATTTGAGAAGATTACAGCACACACACGAAGAGGAAACTCGGAATACAAGAATAGTGAAGTATATGACAATGAACCCTAAGACTCTTTTATATAGATGAGGTGGCTGAGATAATTAATGTAACCAACAAATATTCCTAATATTTGATTATATTTTCGTATATGATTATCCATGATCAAATCATATATATGTATTCATATATACTAATTTGATATGATATTGTTTCATTGAATATCTCATTCCATAACCGACGATATCCTAGACTAGTGGACCCCACCATATCTCAGTTCGATCATCAACCGATTGTCTCCATCTCATATCTTCGGATTGCATGCTTCGGTTCCTTTGTCACCTTTTGTATTACATGCTTCGGTCCTCGACCGATCGACACCAATACCAACCATCTTCGATGTGTGCCCCGATCGACCACATTATTGATCGTCATCTAAATGTGACCGATAGATAACAATACCAATCTCCACATTTAATATATCGATTGTAGAAATCATATTAATCTGGATCGATATGAAATAAATCCGGATTAGTATTAAAATATTACTGGAAGTTTGTCTTCAAAATTAAAATAAGTTGTTTTTACATAATATAAATAAAATCACAACCTTAACGTGAACCGTACAATTTCGGCCCACCGCCAGTCTGTAACGTCGGTCGCTAGATCATTTACTCGGACCACGATGCTTTTTTTGAAAATAAATTGTTTTGTTTGCTTTTAGATGTATTAAAATATAATAAAAAAATTAATATGTGTATAATAATGAAAACACGTGTATGGTTGTTTTTTATTAGTTTGATAAATATTAATCTCATTAAAAAATATTTAATTTTATATATTTTCAAATGTTATTATTGTATNTCCTGTAACCGCCTCTGACAAGTTTGTTAGAAGTTGTTATCGTAGGATGTAAAACGAGGTTGGGACCGATGCGTGGTCTGCGTGATCGGGCCCGAAGCATGATAAACGTTACAGGGCCCAAAGCGTGGAACGCGTGAGCCTGTAACTGTTTTGTAACCGTTCGGACCGAACCGCGGAGCCAGCTGGCAAATAACGCTTATTTTTACTAAGGTTATCTTCGGTCCTCCGTGTTGAACATCGGGCCAGTCTTCTTAAGGGTGTAATTGGACTGTGAGAATTCGTTTTGATTATTTAAACTGGCCCAACAGTTATCGGGCCTCACTCATTACAGGGTACCCGGTCCTAGAGTTCTCATCACTATGTATTGCTACGAGCTGGTCTAGCATTTGAGTCGAAGGACGAGTTGTTTTGTTTCGCTCTGGATGTTGGTCTGCCATAACTTCCACGACTTGGCAATCAACATCTCATATCTTCAATGTATGGTAGTTTGCTTTTCTTTTGGCACACTAGTTATCATTTATATTGAATTTTGAGCATGCGATATCAAATAACTAATAAGTAAAAAATGTTACTTTTTTCAGGGATTATCCCATCATATTGATGCACTTTCGACAAACACAGACATTGCTCAGCAATTTAATAGCACCAGAACCGACAATCAATGTTTCATTTTTTGCTAAAATCTCATGCATAAGAATAGAATGAGTTCCTAATATTGAAGATTCGAGATTACAAAACCGTTCATTCAATTTAATTGGATAAACTCGCTTTTGTTTTGAAAAGACTAACTGAGATATTCGAAATATTACAGTTAGCCCCACATATATGACCAATATCGTACGTCAGAATAAATATGACAAAAATAGCAGTGTTAGACAATAAATGTGCTTATTTAGACCAATTACTCGGATACCGGATATTACTAAGGTTTACCACTTACTAAGGAGCTGAAAGAGCGTTGCATAATGATTTGTATGCATCGACACATTTCCTGAATTTCTCTTCCGCATCTGCCTGCAGAACCATGAAGGTTTTCAATCAAATACGGCAGCCAAACAATCTCAACGACTTCAATGAACATTAAAAGTAAACTAAGGACAAGAAAAGTGAACTATTAATCAAAAGTTACAGATACGCATCAGGGATAACAACATAGGTGCGGGCTGCCAAAATCGGATAAGAAAGAGAGCCATTGTGCACCTGTGATGGACCTTGATGCTTGTCCGGGTGCCACTTCAAAGCGGATTGACGAAAACTGCAATTGAACAAGAAGATATCTTTCTGTCATGAAATGCCACAATAAAACACGAATTGCAGAGTAGCACGAGTAGAGATACTCACGCAGCCTTGACATTTTCAAGGTTTAAATGACCCGATCTGGGCAAACCAAGGGTTTTCCTATCAACAAGTGAGCCCAGAATGCAAGAAAAGTCATTTGAATGAATCCTATTTCTAGTGTTCGCTTCATGGAACTTACTATAATCCCAGTTTGAAAATTTGAACCGGTCATACTCAATTTCCGAGTCTCTAAACGTCCATGCGAAGCCTTGTTTAGCAAATGAAGGATGAAAAAAATTCTCATGGTTGTCTTCAGAAACATCAAAGTTTTCCTTTCGATGCTTACCTGAAAATTACACCAAACGAGAACTTCTTGAACCAAAACCAAATAAATAAACCAATTCTCATAAGATGGTCAAACGGCTCATGGCCTCGTTTACGGTCGTAGATAATACAGTTGTCTAAAATGCTCACAACCTTGTGTACCTTAAGAATAAGTTACATATAATAAAAATAAAATGGCGTGTTTGGTCACCAAAGTTCCCTGATTTTGATAAATTTGGTCCAAAACTTTAATTTGGCATCCGCAAACCCCATACTTTGATCATTTTTGCAAAAAAACGATCCACAAGGTTTCCCAAATTTGGTAAATTCAATCCATGTGTGGCAAAAATAGTCCCCAAACTTTAAGTATCAATTTTTACACAATGAAACTTTGAAGACTAGTTTTTCCAAAATTTACAAAATATGAGAACTAAATTTGTAAAAATTTAAACTACGGGGGCTAGTTTTGCCATCAAGCCTTCAAAAAACATTGAGCACTGGATTTGTCAAAATTTAAAAACCTTGGGAACCAAATTTGCCAAAATCATACAAACTATGGGGAACTTAAATGTCATCTGCCAAATAAAATACCATCTTCATTTAAAAAATCTAATAATAATTGAAAATTTCACAGCACTGCCATTTACTAATCTAATGAATATGAAACATAGCATTACAAATGCAGTAATAAGAGAAATATACAAAATAAAACCTAAAGCATTTACCACATACAAAATATAGAATTTTGTGATACATGGAAGCATCGTCTTTTATAAATTAGAATCATTTATATTTGCTTGATACACACCTGTTTATTTGTGAAATTCATCAAAAGTTATGGTGGATAATAGTCCAGAGTAATGCAGATACCATGTAATTTCTTATAACTTTCCAAAGGAAGACATGCGTTGCTTCCAATGGAAACAAAACAAAGCTTTATTTTGGGGTAAACAAATAGAGATGAAAAATATGTCTCTCCTCTCTTTCTTTCACTAGAAATTGCGTGTATACTAACAAGAAAATAAAATAAAGAACCAATTCTACTGAATAAGTCAAAATATTAAGTAGGATGAGTTGTGACATGTGTTGTCAATTGTGGTTCTAGATAAAATAATAACAAAATCATTGTAAACTCGTGATCAAGTTCTATAAATGGGAAAAATAGAAAAAGCATTCAAATTTGATGTGGTTATCTGCAACTAATATTTATAAGGTGCTTGAAATCTAAGCATTTATATAAACAAGTATCTGTTCATCTTCAGATATCAAAAGGCAATGTAGCATGATTTATGCAAGAGAGAAACTTACGATTAACATTTTTGCAGTTAGCTCTTTTCATCTTACGAGTAGACTTTGCTCGATATTTCTTGTGTAATTGACCTATAGGACATTCTCCTATCTTCGAAATGAATGAAAACCAAAAAAAATAGTAAGTTAAGAGGCAGAATATATCAACGATCCAGAATAATCTTGATAATAAAAGTACAAAATTCAGAACAAACTCAATGCTTTTTATAAGAAAACTACTCACTCTTTTAGAAAATAGTAAAATCTGCATCTGAAGATAGATCATGTCATTTGACAGGATAAACATATCATACTCCTTAACAGAATTGAAGCACGATAATGTTACAAAAATGTGTGCCATTTGCTAAGCCGCATTAAGGAGTTCATTTTGATGTTGTTTTGCTAGAAAAGAAAATAATTTTGTAAGAGAACAACACTATAGGATTACTATTCGAGCTTAAACACAAATTCTCATGCAATGAAATGTCTCTTCAGAAGCCAAAACATCAAACTGCCAAAGGATAGGAAATGGAAGGAAAAATGTATTATATAATAGTATCCTAACTAGCACAAAGATCAGTAGCCAAAGACGTACTTTATATTCACATTAATGTAAAGTGTCAGAAAATCAAAGTGTATCATTAGCCATTATGTACACACCTCAGTCATTGATGTTGAATAGCCACCACATAAAAGTATACTTTTAAGAGCTTTCTTCATGTCAGCACGTTTCTGCCGTACAGAATATCTAAAGGAATCCTGAATGAATCTTCTCATTAATAGAATACATTTGAAGAATTTGTTTTAAAATCATTTTTTTTTGCTACATAAACGGTGCAACCAACATTTAAATTCACACAAGGAATGCATGGAAAGCGTAAAAAATATAAGAGGCTGGGATTTTGAACAGGAATCCTAATGTGGCACAGGGGTCTACGGAGAGTTCGATATGCAATTTAAATTGTGAGAAGGAGCAAAACGTTGGAGAGATTATATTAAAACTTTAAAGAAAAGATGCTTGCTCTGTCTATGATTAGAGGCTATAAAGGTGAAGTTTGGGATCCCAAACATAGTAATATTCATGATTAAATAAAAACTCCATGTTTAGTCATGTAAAAAGTGATAAAAAACATGAAAAAAAAATTTTCTTCAAAGAAAAACTAGAAAGAAAGAGTAGGCACAAAAAGTAAAAATAATATAAGAGACCAAGTATTGCCCACAAAACCCAGCATAAAGCACCAAGGATATACAAAATGCTTTATGAAAGAGACTGGTGAGCATATTCAGCCAAATACGATCACAAAATACGAATTTTTTTAACATCCATGCACAAATTAGGTACGGAAGATAAAATCAAATAATCTTACAACCTAGAGTGAAGTCAGGTCTGTCTATTCAAGGAGCATTATACAATTATCAGAGAAAAAGGAAAACATAATAGGACGTATCACAACCAACATACAGTAGTTTTGCACCTTTGATTGCTCTGCCCTTCTTCCTACATCCTGACACACATTTTATGAGGAAAATATAAAACTCGAAATGGAAAAATCCTAGGACACTAACATCAATCCCAAATTCAGCCCAAGCAATTTAACTGCAGAACTTCTCAATTTTTTCCCCAAAAACAAAAACTTTACAATTAGCCCCATATTACAGTGTTTAACTATGGAAAATTATGGGCAATAAAAGAATCTTACAAAATGATTCTTCCATTTCTGAAACGAACTACCGGTGGAATAGAACTCAGCCCAATAAGTTGTGCACATCGCAGTGGCGCAAGAAACTTTTCCTTTCGATTGAGAAACCGCGCTCCTGACGATCAAAACATTCAACAATCCCCGAAACAATTGCATGATGACTTCACCCAGACTGTTTCTGATATTCTTCACAAGCAGTTCCTACATGAAAATGAAGGATGCGAAGAATCTTCGATTATTCCTCGTCGCAGGAAGTCGGTTATCCGGAATCGTCTGTAGTTGGCTTCCTTGGGTAAAGGTGTCTATCTCATATTTTAAAACGAGGAATATGCCCAATTCGTTTGTGAATGGCGAAACAATTTGTTGGAATTATGGTTCTTATTCTATTAGAACTAATCGAAGTCGTTCTATTTATGTTCGTTCATATTTTTATTTGAACGTATTTATATTCGTTCTCATTTAATTCGAACGTGAAAATATGGTCGAATATTGTTCAAATTATTAAGTGAATGTTCATGTTCGTTCGAATAACTTGATCGAACATTGTTCGCACGATTTGTTCGAACATGCTTGTACTATTTGTGCGAATTTCACCAAAAAAATCAATTGTTGTTTTACAAACAATATCACAAAAAAATAAATATAATGAAAAAATAATCAAACAATAAAAAAAACTACATTACCAACAACACAAGAAAATTTTATAAAAGTTTTTAAACTTAAGTACTATAATAATCTATTAGTATAAAAATTAATAAATAATATGTTTGTTCATGAACGTTCGAATTTGTTCACGAAAATGTTAGTGTTCGTTTAAATTATAAGCGAACAAAGAATAATGTTCGTACAATGTTCATATTTTTATTACAACGAGCGAACACGATCACATATGAGCGAACACATATTATTCACGAACTGTTCGAATCGTGTAACAACCCTAGTTGGAATGTTAAAATTGTCATTTGGATTGGTATATAATAGGTAGTGTGGACCATTGTAATCGACTTATTCAATCTTTTACGATGTAGTCTCATACCCTTATATACTATATGTATGCATATTCCTGTCATTATTTTGGTTAGACTCCGTAATTTAAACACAATTCAAAGTTAAGATATGGTCTAACATTCTCAATTCTGAACTACAAGATTGTTTACTTGACATGAAACTTGGATTATATTTGGTAAACATCTACATTATATCTATTATTGTGTTATGAAAACAGGATGTGTCAACAGTCATCCGGTTCGTTGCAAGATAAACTCGGTTTTAATTTGTTTTGTAGGGGGAAAACGATTATGAATCAAATAGAAAATGGCAGGGTAATTTTAGATTGGAAAACCTTTAAAATATGGGAAAAAATCACTTGATTAAGAGCTAGAAATACTATTTGTCGATTCAATATCAAGCTGTTCAATGCAAATGCCATGTTCGTTTTTAGATATAACAAGGGAAGGGAAAACTTATGGAAAACCCAGAGAAAGCCAAAGAAGAGTGATCTTGTCTAAAAATGTTTTAGAGTGTTTATTTTTAGATCAGTTAATTTTAAATTACTCGAAATTATTTTGTTATGAGGACACGAGCGATATATGAGATTGGGCCCACAATGTGTGAGCTTACGTCCTCG
>RWGZ01000219.1:0-12897 GCA_009725065.1 Utricularia reniformis
TATAATTATATTATAATTAATAGAAGTAATGGTAAATGAGTCTTTTCCAAAATCACGATGAGGCCACAGCTGGTTTTAACATCTGTGATGATATCGTGATTTTTTAACGATTATCACATTGCAATTAACCTTATGTTTTGTGCGCATTAAAAAAATCACGATTTCAACATCTCATCGCACCTCACCGCTGTTTTAATCGGGGTACCAAACAAACCCATTGTCTTCCGTTGCTCGAGAAAGACGTAATTTCAATATAAACTTCATTACTATGATGCTATTGTTTTTATTAGTTTTTCTAATCATTCTCTTGGTTCAAAGGATTTTATTTTACATAATTCACATTTATCATATCTTATGATTCGAAATTGTTTTAACAATTGTTTTGGTGGTAACAGTCGTTTACACGACTGTTGGTTTACGGTTAAACTACATGCTTAGTGTATCGTTTATTTGATCACATAATTTTGTGAGAATTAAATTTTTTTAGTACAAATACCTTAATTTTGTTATATTTATATCAAACAAGTTTAATATTATTTTACTAAATTTATTTAAATAATTTTCATCTTTATTTTGTGAGTTTTGTAATGTTTTATTCGATAACATTATGCAATATTATTTATGTTTGAATTATTGGGTAACCTTTTACTAATTGATATTAGTCATACATTATTAATGTTTTTTATATATAATATGATCTTGTAATTTATAGATTAAAATAAATGAAATTTAAATTTGACCCATAAAGTTTTCAATTTTGGTAATTGAAATCAAATTTTGGATCGACTTTACTACTTTAGTGATCTAATTTTTTAAATATTGTAAATTTGGTGATCAAAATTTGTAAAAATATTAAATTTTGTGGACTAAAAACATTATTCTCTCATTATTAAAATATGATTTTTTTATCATTTATTTTTTACATTTTTAAATATTTTATTAATAAATCAAATAACATTTTCCATTTTTTACAATTTCACTAACTAAAGAAGTATGATCTTAAGTCATCATATGATTTCATTATATTTTATTTATAAATCTTATCAATCTCATATAATTCTAACGAGCTCTTGCTCAAAGAATTTCATTTCAAATTATTAAAAGCAAAATACTAGGGATGACAATTTGGATTATTCGCCCCGCTACCCGGCGGATACCCGTACCGTTTAAAGGATTATTAGATAATTAAACGGGTAGTGGAAACGGGGCGGGGAGGAAAATCACATTTCCGTCTTAAACGGGACGGGTAGTGATTTGATATATAACCGTCCCGCTACCCGTTCGGTTATCCATTTAAATAACCGTATTCGC
Source organism: Utricularia reniformis (assembly GCA_009725065.1). Taxonomy (NCBI): domain Eukaryota; kingdom Viridiplantae; phylum Streptophyta; class Magnoliopsida; order Lamiales; family Lentibulariaceae; genus Utricularia; species Utricularia reniformis. The sequence continues at coordinate 1,312 of RWGZ01000219.1, forward strand.
TAAGTTATATTTATTAAATATATTTAATATTTTTAAAATTGTTGTCTTAATTATACAACTTTTATTAGGATACTTATGCATTAGCAATTCAAGTCACAATTTCATTTTTCAAATTTTCTAGGTGGTTTTTGGTTTTTTAATCTACCTCTCATCGATTTCAATATAATTATTGTCTATTCTTTTACCAATCTTCTTCAATGTTCAAATTTTTGTTATGTACATCTAATATTCAGGTTTTCCTTTTCCTATTGCTTTAATTTTTGATTTTTTTGGTATTTACATCAAAATTAATTCAAATTCATCTTACCATAATGTTTTCGGTTTTTGTTTTTTGAACAATCAATATAATCGGATGATAGATAAACAATACAAGTTTATGGATTTTATGGCAAATAATCTGTATGAGTTTTGAAGATTTTGTTTAAACTCTAATTATATTGAATTACACATAACACTTATATTGTTAATTTATTTTTATCTTATTTTCGTACGATTATATTGGCAAATAATATGTATGAGTTTTGAAGAATTGTTTTAATTTTATATTGTTCTTTTAAGATTCTTTTGATATATTTAAATATAAATATTTTACTATTTTTTAAAAAAAATCAAAATTGTAAACAGTTGGTTAACCACTAACCCAATGGTTAATCCATGGCGGATGCGGGACGGGGAGTGGCGGATAACAAAATAATGAGGTGGGGAGCGGTACACATTATGTTAGGCGGGCGGGTAACGGTTACATGTATAACTATACCATATCCGTCCCGTTGCCATCCCTAGTTGCATGATTCATGAGGTTGTGTGTTTTTCAACACACCCCACACACACTGCATGCACGGTGCATGAATCTTCATCGATTCGTAATAATGAAACTTGCACTACGATTGTGTTTATTTTCTTAGTTATGTGTTTTGTTTTCTCCATCTTGGAATTTCATATCTCATTTAAGATATATTATTTATGATTTCATTCTATATTTTTAAGCATAAATTTCTCAATGCTTCTTTCTATTAAAAACTACTTTTGTGTTCTGTTAAGTGTGGAGATCGGTATTGTTATCGATCGGTCACACTTGGATGATGATTGACAATGTGGTCGTTCGGGACACATATGGAAGATGAGATAGTCGGTATTGGTACCGATCGGTTGAAGATTAAAGTAGGCAACACCGAAGGTGACAAAGGGAGCGGAGCAATGGTCGAGGACCAAAGGCACGTTACCCGAAGATATAAGATGGAGGCAATCGATCTAAGACCAATATGAGATATGGCGGAGCTCATTGGTCTAGGATATCGGCAGTTATGGAATGAGATATTAAAGAAAACAAGATCATATCAAAACAGTATATATAGACACATTTATATGATTTGATCATTGATAATCATATATGAGGATATGATCAAATATTAAGAATATTTGTTAGCTACCTTAATTATCTCAACCACATCATCTATATAAGGGAGTCTTAGGGTTCATTGTTACCAACTTCAATACTCTTGTATTCCGAGTTTTCTTCTTCAAATGTGTTATAATCTTTTCAAGTGATAGTGAATTTGACTGTTTCAGCCGGTCATGGGGTTTTCATTCCTGGTTTCACGTTAAATTTCTTGTGTCGTTATTTTCTCTTTGCTTTAATTCTCCGAGTTAATGTTGTATAATTTATTATATATTTAAAAGGTTATATTAATTTTGTATTATAAATACTATTATTTATAATTAAGACTAATTCTTTAGTCTTCTTCTTGCCTATTCTAATGGCATGAGAATAGGAGATCTAAATCTCCTAATTTCTCATGACTTGCATCTAGTGTAGGAGGAGAAGAACACATAAAAAAAAGAGCAATCCTCTTCATCTAATCTTTTCCCGTCTTTATATTCTGGGTTCATCGTGTTTCAATCATTGTTCATGAGCAATGAAGCTTACTGCTTGTGTATCCTGGAGGGCATCGATTGCGACGAAATTGTCCTTCAACTCAGCGTCAATTACGACATTTGTTCCGGAATTCCAACAATCTTAAGGACAATCTCTTCTCCGATTCAAGCAAATTACGTGACATTAAATCCAGGTTCAGTCGTTTCTTTTTGAAAGAAATGAATTTACAATTCCCAAAACAATAGATAATAATTCTTCGGTAGATTTTTTGAGAATTTAATTAATAGTCTTTTAAATTTAATTTTAGTGCACTTAACCGAAAATTTTAATTACATTACTGTTAACTAGAAATTTTATAATTCGTGCAATTATTTAATTTCTAATTTGAATCAGTCTTCCAATTATTATATTTAATTGATAACAAAATTTTGTTAACTACTTTATAAGATTTATTTTTCAGCAAATTAATTGTTCTACAAGTTTTATTTATTATTCATTTGCTATATTTCTTAGTCACAATTAACTATGGAAAATGAAAATGGAAATGATAATCAAAATCAACTTGGTAATACGTCAAGTCAGAATGACAATATGAAACAAATGGAAATTCTCGAGTCATAAAGCGTCAAGATTTCAAATCTAACAAATAATCCAATATATGCGAAACCATTTCCTGGCATCTCTCGAATTGAAGTACTCAATGTTGTGAACTCTTTCAATAAGAATGGATCTACTTCTGCTTACTTGGTCGAGTCAATCAACTTATTGTATGCTAGACTTGGTCACGTAAACATGTCATATATCATAAGAATGCAATCACTAGGCTTGTTTTCTAACATTAGAACACACTCTACCCAAAAATGTCAAATTTGTCTCGAGGAAAAGTTGACCAAAAAAACATGTTCTAGTGTATTGAGAGAGTATAATCTATTAGACTTGATTCACCCATACGTATGTGACTTGAAACACACCACGACTTGAGGGGGTAACAAGTACTTTGTGACCTTTATAGATGATTACTCTCGATACTGTAGAGTCTATTTTTTAAGGCAAAATGATGAGGCTTTTGACAAGTTCTTGATTTACAAAGTAGAAGTAGAAAATTAATTTGAAAGAAAAATCAAAAAGGGTCCGGTAGGACATAGGTGGTGAGTATGTTCTATTGAATGCTATTGTGAAATGGAATGAATAATTCACGAGACCACTCCTCTCTACTCACCAAAGTTCAAAGGGGTTGCTGAACACAAGAGCAGAACCCTTAAAGAGATGATGAACACAATGTTGTTGAGTTCATCATCATACAGTAGTTTATGGGGTGAAGTCATACTATCAGCATGTCATCTACAAAATAGAATTCCTCATAAAATGATGGGAAATACACCATACGAAATATGGAAAGACTATCAACCCAACCTAAAATATCTAAAAGTGTGGGGGTGTCTAGCAAAAGTGTTACTTCCTGATCCCAAAAAGAGGAAAATTGGGTCTAAAACATCAGATTGTATATTCATAGGCTATGTTGAAAATAGTGCAGTATATCGTTTTCTCGTATTGAGAAGTGATATCCTCGAACACAACACTATTATTGAGACAAAGAATGTTGAATTCTTTGAACATAATTTTTCACTATCCGAACAAACTCCTCGTACCACTCCTATTCTAATAGAATTTGAGTCTCTTATTGAGAGTGTGAGAAGAAGTAAACATCAAAGGAAAGAAACTCCATTTGGTGATGATTATTATGTTTATCTAACTGATAAAGATCTTTTGACTTACTTTGAAGCAGTTTCTTCTTCATATGCATTATGTTTGAATGAAGCTATTAAGTTAGAACTTGATTTTATCTTAAAGAATAATACATGGAAGATAGTTGACATGCCTCCAGGAGCAAAGTCGATTTGTTTCAAATGGATTTTTCGAAAGAAACTCCATCCAGATGGGTCTATCGACAAGTAAAAGACCCTATTGGTAGCCAAAGGCTTTACACATAAGCTAAATATTGATTACTTCGATACATTTGCTCTTATGACTAGAATTGCTTCTATATGTATTCGGATTGTGCTAACTTCTATTCATAGGCTTATCATCCATCAAATGGATGTCAAGACCGTCTTTTTAAATGGTGATCTTGAAGAAAAAATCTACATGACTCAGCCTGAGGGGTGTGTTGTTCCCGGCCAAGAGAACAAAGTATGCAAACTACTAAAGTCTCTTTATGGCCTAAAACAAGAACCTAAACAGTGGCACGAGAAGCTTGATCATGTATTATTGATGAATGAATATTCATCAATAAGTGTGGATAAATGTGTGTATACCAAAAATATTGGTAGTGAATGCGTGATTATCCGTCTTTATGTAGATGATATGCTTATATTTGGTACTTGTCTTGAAACCGTGTAGAATACTAAGCAATTTCTAGCTTCTTACTTCGATATGAAGGACATGGGTGAAGCTAATGTGATATTGGGTGTTAAGATCATATGGAGTTAAGATGGTATTGTGTTATCACAAAATCATTATGTGGAAAACCTTCTAAAGAAGTTTGATCACTATGATGTCACATCAATGACAACTTCGTATGATAGTACTATTCAATTGAAGAAAAATCATGGATATCATATCTCTTAGTCAGAGTATGCACAAATTATTGGGAGTTTGTTGCATCTCACCCATATTTCGAGACCTGATATAGCTTATGTTGTGGGCAGACTGAACAAATATACACATAATCGTGATCATGAGCATTGGTCTGCTTTGAATATACTAATGAAATACTTGAGAGGTACCATGAACAATGGTATACGATATGGTAGATTTCCGGATGTACTTGAAGGGTACTCTGATGCAAACTTGATTTCTGATTCATATTAGATTAAATCTACTAGTGAGTTCATATTCACTTTGTGTGGAGGTGCGATGACTTGGAAATCCTCCAAGCAAACTATCATTGCCAGATCCACTATGAAATCTAAGTTTGTTGCTCTCGAGCTGGCTGGTAGTGATGTTGAGTGGTTGAAAAACTTCTTAGCAGAGATCCCGTTATGGTTAAAACCAATACCCTCTGTGTTTATGCATTGTGATTGCCAATCGGCAATAGCAATTGTTAAGAATATATCTTATAATTGCAAAAACAGACATCTTAGGTTGAGGCATGCCGTTGTGAGTAAGATGTTGAGAAATAGAATTATTTTCATTGATTATGTGAAGTCAGAAGTGAACTTGGCCGATCCTCTTACTAAAACATTAGGAAGAAAACAAATTGCTCAAACATCGAGGGAATGAGACTAGTGTCAAATGGTGATTAATAGTGATGGATACCCAATTTATGTGATTGGAGATCCCTTGAAGTAAGTTCATATGGGTAATAACTAAGTTACTATTAATCATGATGAGTACGTTATATAGTTGTCATATGATGTTTGAGCATGAGGTACTCATTACTGCATATATTGAGAGGTTGATTACTTAATGATTTTCATATCCTTTTAGGGTGGTGTGTCGATTGCAGTATATACATGATGAAATCATCAATGTGAATGTGGAGTGGGAGCCGCTCCTATGAGACATTGACAAGTCTCTAGAGCATTCATGAAAATCCGAGCACTCGCAGGGCCTATAAGCGCAAAACCGTGTTAAACAATGGTTGTTTGAGAATGTAAACGTGATTGGTGAATATTATCACATAATAAGGTTCATTGGTTCATAGAAGCTATATGCTTCACCAATGTCTCGATGTGTTTAATTTCATTCTTTCTAGGTTTGGTTCATAGTACAAAAGACATCAGACTTGATGTGTTTATGTACATGTGATTGAACCCAAAATTTCTATAAAACCTTTTAAATATGTGGGGGATTGTTGTATAATTTATTATATATTTAAAAGATTATATTAGTTTTGTATAATAAATATTATTATTTGTAATTAAGACTAATTCTTTAGTCTTCCTCTTGCCTATTCTAATAGCATGAGAATAGAAGATCTAAATCTCCTAATTTCTCATGACTTGCCTCTATTTATGAGGAGAAGAACACATCAAAAACAAAGAGCAATCAACTTCATCTAATCATTTCCCGTCTTTATATTTTGGGTTCATCATGTTCCAATCATTTTTCCTCAGCAATGGAGCTTACTACTTGTATATCCTGGAGGGCACCGATTACGGCGGAATTGTCCTTAAGCTCAGCGTCAATTACAACGTTGTTTCCGAAATTCCAAAATCTCCTAATTTCTATGATTCTTAATCGAATTTGAAAAATATTTGTTTGTCAAAATTGAGGCAAAAATAAATCGTTGTTTAATATTCGAGCTCACCCAATACAATAGTTCATACACTTATGAAAATAGAGGCAACAATGGAGAATATGTTCACCGTACATAGAAAAAAACAAGGATATTACAATGATAACTATACATTCCTTCACTTATTGACATAGGGGCACCAAAGTTATGTATACTATTATATATTATAAACATCATATATAAATTATATATTTTTTTCTTTAATAAAAAATATTCGAATTGAATATGAGGAGTACCCAAGCTCTATAAATGTCAAATACTTTTATCTTTTATAACTCAAATTTGAAAAATAAATAATGAAACGCTAATGAAAATTTTTTTATTGTAAATTTGATTATTACTAATTTATAAATGTGACTTAATATTTTAATATATATTTTTATTAAATTATATAGCAAACAATACTTTAAAATTTACGCACCCACACCCTTGCACCTTGTATCTTGTAACATGCACCCGCACCTATACAATCTAGGTTAATTGATCTACTGATGTTCTTCTCCATTCATCAAATTGTCTTTTGCTTGCTCTATCCATGCTCCTCCAAACAGGTTAACCCAAATCTTTTGTGGAGAGATGCATTATTAGTACCTACTTATGTTATTAATAAACTCCCTACTACGCTTCTAAGCCGAATTACTCACATTTGCATATCTTTGAGTGTTTGGCTTATTTCATAAAATTAAATTGTATAATTCAAACTAATTCAAACTTTGATGAGACATCCTTTATTCATGGAGATATAATGCCACATTTTTCATCTTGATGGAACAATGTTATGATATTTACAGTATTACGAAATATATTTTAATTAGATGATAATGTGTTAAGTTTGATATCTTATTATGACATTCATTGTATATGTAATATATTGTATACCGTATATATATATTTTTCTTTTTCCTTCCAACTCTTTTGTGCTTCTATATAAAGATAATACATTTATTTGATAAATTATATCAATGAAATGTGAAAGGCAAGGATATTAATCAATTATTTTAAAATTTAAAGTTTTAAACTGGTAATAAAGATCCTATAATTTAAACCTTCAAAGATTGAGATGATAGGTATCAATGTTTATACACACAATGTTAAACTTAGGTATGTTAAAGATATTGTCAACCCAATATGAAAGGCTACTTGATTAGAATAATATCACAAATAAGTGATTAGATATAGCAAATTACAATGCGATTTATCTATTATTTATGAATTCGATTAAAATGTGATAAAGATTCATTGATTCAAAATATAAATTTGTTATTTTATTTGTGATATACAAAAATAATATTTCAATCATTTTTTATATCCGTTGCATTGTTTAAAATTTCATGTAAATTACATTTATTAAGATCTCAAACCCATATTTTTGAGAATTAGAAGCAGCTACAAACTACTTGCTTCGATGTACTCCATATGTTATGCCATTAAATTACGGTTAATTTTGATGCTGTTTTGAGATTGTATAATTAAAGCAAAGCACATATTATTGATTTTAATTTTTAAAATTTATGTTGTTATTCATTATTATAAAGAAATGAAATTCTTTATAAAAATCCTGTTAATATATAAATCTAAGTTTTAATTTAATTTAATTTTGTTGTTTATGGGCGATCAGCCCACTCCCTTCCCTTCCCTTCCCTTCCCTATAGGATATATAACCCCAAGTTTCTGCGATGGGGAAGTAACCGTTTTGCTTGAAGAACCACAAAATTCCTCCGGGATTTATCAGAATCGTCGCTTTGTTTGTGCTCTCATTTTCCATACCCTAGGTATTATTATTTGATTTTTTTCCTGAATACTGAGGCGGTGCGCTCTTTTTTGCTGTTGTTGTTGGTGATGGATCCTAAGCACTCGGGAGAATTGCTCAAGTATGTTTATTTGATGTTAATACAAGTGAATTTTAAGTGATTTGATGGAGTGATTATTTTCAGGCACTTGGAGAAGCAGAAAGAGCTTCTTCTCGATGGGTATAGGTCAATGTCTCACGAATTGCGTAGGCTTCAGGTTGATTTCAAGTTTTAACCTATTTTTAAAATTTCTGCTTACGTTTTGGGCATATTCTTTTTAATGCATTTGCTGCTCAATTTTTATGAGTTTCTACTTGATTTAATCCTTAGTGTGAAAACCATGGAGCTTTTTTCGAGTTATTGATTACACCAGGGAATAAATCCCTGGTTTTTTTGCTGTCAAGTTGTTAGCAGATTTGATAATTTTTTGTCTTACAATTCCACTTTGCTATGTGCAAATTTTGTAGGTAGAGGAAGAAATACTGATGCGAAAGTACTACGAGTTCATGGCTACTCAGAGCTTAATTAACGAGGTATTCTACTCCTCTGCCCTCATAAGCCCTTTCTCTATATTGTTTCCTTTTATGGATCTTCAGAGTTCAGAGTAGTGCATTTTCATTAGTAAATATAAAGTTCTATTTTTTCCAATCTTCTCTTGGTTCTTCTTTGATGTATCATGAATATTTCGTCACTAAGTAATGTTGGGGAACTTTGCTTCATGCTCTATGTTATTTTGCAGAAGATAAGTAGTGCTAATGCAACAGAAGATGGTAATGATCCAAGGGAAGAATCCGAAAACCCTTCGAATTAGGCACACCAACCATCATGAACAAGTCAGTTCAATACTTGCTTACTTTGGTATTTGCTTTAACAAGATCATTTGTAAACTTAGTGTTTTGACTGTGAATCAACTGGCTATACAATGATTGTTTATATGACACAGTTATCTTGTTCCCCAATAATAGAATCTATATGGATCAATGTTTTATTATCATTTAAAGGTCAAGATTCAAGAAACTATATCGCTTGTGTCAAATAAGTTGACATTTACTTACAAATTATTTCAATATTATTAAATTGAAAAAATATATGGTCGGTGCACGACATGATTGTGTATAATTAGATGAGTTTAAGATTAAATATGATAAAATTATATTAGAATGTCGTCTTAAACTAAGATTTTATGTGATGGCAAATAGGAAAACTTTTAGATAAAATAATGTAAAGGTTGTTTGGTATATTTGATAAAATTATACATATGATTAAATGACTATTGCCTCCAAATAGATAAATAAATGGGTGGGTGACATTTAAGATCTTATATTTTATATAATTTAACAAACTTGTTCACCAAAATTTCTTAATTTTGAAATATTTAGGTATAAGGCTTCAAGCTCTTCATGATATATATTAACAAATGTTATGGGAGTTATGGGATCGAATGTAATATTTATTATATATATATATAATATATATCAAACTCCCATAACAAGATTAACAAACTCACAGGTATAAAATTTAGGTATAAGGCTTCACTCACATTACAAAATTTCTTAATTCAACTTGAATGTGAGTGAAGGCTTCAAGCTCTGGTTCTGGGATTCATTCACTCTTGAGTTAGTGGAGGGGTCATTAAGGATCCAATTAACCAAATTTGTAAAATATTTGGAATCGTTTTATCAAAATTCTCAAAGTACATGGAATATGAATGTTAATCTAAAATTTGCGGATCAAATTTGTTAAAATCACAAAATTTATAGTACCAAATATACTATTTTTTTCTAAAGAAGCTTTTTGACAAGACTACAACTTTTTAGACATGGATACTGAAAGAAATCATATTTAGCCATATAATGTTCCAGTAAACAAAATATCATGTATTTATAATATGATCATTTTATAATAGAGCAAAAACACAAACATCAACTAACTACGTCTAATATCCAGTACTTAGGAAATATCAATCGTTTAGCCAAAAACATCAACTATGAGCCAATATTTTCATAACTTGAGATATTAATACCTATATGTTGTGCTTTACCAAAATAGATGAGGCCATTTGAAGCTTTTCATCCTCATCTGCACCCAAGAATAATTGAAACATGTAGAGATTTTTCATTATTATTTCATCTACACCAAGTTTTTGGTGTGACTGTCAAACCAAGAAACATTAGACGAATTATTCCCAATACCTCACATTGCTTTAGTGTAAACTTAATATATTTTGGATTAATTTGTTGTCTAGATTTTAATGTATCCATGATTCCAGATATCCTTTTCTTAATTTGGATAATATTTATTGTCTTTTTTATTATTTAGATTGGTTATGCATTCATTAAATCTAGTTCAAGTAGATTCATTTATACATTTATATAAATGTATTTTTAAAATAATAAGCTAAAAATTGGCAATATAATTTGTAATTAATTTTTTTTAGTTCCGGTTCAATTACGATAATTTGATATTATTTAGTAGGGGTGTGATTGGATTGGGTAACCGATCCAATCATCATTTTTTTGAACCGATCCGATGGATACGGATAAGAAAAATCATTATCCGAAATCGATCCACAATAGTGAATCGGATTGCGAATCGGTTTACGGATCGATTTGCGGATACCCTAATATTTATTTTTAAATTATAATTGATTATAAGAAATTGTCAATGATCATCAAAAAAATGTTACTTATTTAATAAATATACAAATTATAAAACAACCAAAAAAACGTATATTCGAAGTTTTTAAACATCCATAAATGTGAATTCAATACAAGAATTGAATTAAAACAAATGTATGTTAACAATGAATTATATTTTTCAGTACATGAATTTGCAAAAAATAAATATAATTCAGTTAGATATTCGTAATTACAACCTATAAAAATAAATCAATTGTAAAGTTAAATATATTTTAAATGATAATATAAAATATCCGAAAAATTATCTAACTTACTAAAAACATGAATTTCAAAAATCAATTCCGATATTGATTACTTGATATTCTTCCATATATGTTATTTTTTAAAAATAAGAATAAAATATAAAAAAAATAATATTAATGGAAAAAACAAATATTTATGTTGTGGTTCAAAAACCGGGGGTGTCAACAATCGACCGGTTCATTGCAAGACGAACTTGGTTATAATTTATTTGATGTGTGGAGAACGATTATAAACCAAAGATGAAAAAACACAACGATTTTAGAGTGGAAAACCTCGAAGACGAGGAAAAAACCACTTGACTAAGGGCTAAAGAAAGCGCTCTTAGTCGGTTCAATAAGCAAATTAATGATCATACAAGTCATGTTTGTTCTTAAGACAACAAAGAGAATGAGAAGTATCGAAAATAAATTTCTCTATGCAAAAGCTCCAAGGAAAATCAAAAGATGCTTTTCTCACGCTCTAAGTGTCCTTTTTATACTCCCATTGTACTGTATACAGTAGGGTGTCGTTTTGTGTCTGTCCTTTGCGGCTAGGTCGGCTAATGTTAGGCGGAACAGCCGCCGGAAACGGTTTCACAGAGCTGCATGGCGCTAGACCTTTCAGCGCTACTAATCGGCTATTCCCTGGCCACTGGAGGCTTGTACGACCTCGCCGGACCACGCCTCTGACAAGGCTGTC
>RWGZ01000220.1:0-12896 GCA_009725065.1 Utricularia reniformis
ATATGTAATTTGTACCAGGCAAATCCCATGGATCTACTGTGAAAACCTCGAACTCGGAGACAATTGGGGAAGGCAATGGATAACAGAAGACCTTTCTCTTGAGATATTGAAGAATAAGCTCTTCATCAGTTGGATGAAACCTGAAACCAGGAGGCAATTTCATCATCTTTAAAGAGTGACGAGAAGAAGAAGAAGACGAACCAGGCTTCTTTATAGTAAAAATGGAGATTTGCGTACGTATATTTATATGTACGTATAAATCGTCGTAGAGATGAATATAAGGAAAGGGTCAATGAAAGGAACGTTGTAGCGTGAAGAAAACTCATTCGACCAAAAGATTTCATTTGAAATTTAAATGAAATTAAATAATTGTATTTGAATTTCATGTCTCCTTTGTCGGGAATTATCTCCGAAAAAATAACCGATCAAAATCAAGATCCGATCATATAACTTCAACTTATCAATAGGAGAGTCTTAAGTGTCGACATCGACATTATTATCGATCAAATACACTTGGATGATGATCAATATTCGTGTAGGATCTTACACGTAATATCAAACGTGACAATGTTGAAATATAAAATGTCTTATATTGGATTTGAGAAATAATTTGGATTGATTTATAAGAGGTGGTGTGAACCATTGTAATTGAATTGTTCAAGTCTTTTACGGTAGAGTCTCTCCCTTATACGTCATATCCGTACACACTCCCATAATAATTTTTGTTATACTATATAATTCTAATTTCCAACAGACAAGAAATCGATTCGAGAATATGAGATAGATCGAACTGAGACATGACAAAGATCGATATTCAGTTTCCGAAACACTGATATTCAATTTATTTATGATTGTTTAATGTTAGTGTCCATTAGTTTTACATTTTATTGCTCGTTTTACGTTTCGTTTTATTCCATGAATTGACTAGGAGGATTTTGTATACCCTAAACCTTAAACTTGATTAATATAATTATTTGAGTTTGATGTTATTTTAGTAATTTTGAATTAAAATGATAATATATCAAATTTTAAAAATTTACTGAATTTTTTATAATTGATTTTCGATTAAATTTGAAATATTAAAAATGATTTTTTAGAATTATTGTAATATCGTACATTTTAATTCCAACATAAAGTGAAAAAGACCGTGGATGGCAATATCGTGAATAGTAGGGTGCTTGGTGGGTAATTTTGACAAGGATTGGAGTTAACTGATGTGGGCCACTGATTTAAAGGCATTTGAAGTCGTCACATGTCATGCTTATCGCACGCAGCCGTAGCTTCTCTTATTTATTTTTCAGAAATATTAAAATACAAATTATAAACATCATTATTTCATATAATATATTATTATAAATCAAATAATTTTTACAAATTATTCTCTCTTCCATATGTAATACGATTAACATCAAATACTAAATATGTAAATTCGAGAAAAAAACAAAATTCATATACACGATGACTAAATATACATATCGTCTAGAAATGTAGACTTTAGGGTAATTTCACTAGTGATTTGTTTGTTTATTCCAATAAATTATACTTGTATTTTTTAATTTTATGAAAAATTAAAAAAAATGAAAATTGGATTTTGGGCATTTCTTTGAGTTGAAAGGATGAGAAGTTTTAATAAATGAAATGTTGTAAGTATTTAATAAATAGTAAATAATAATAAACATATAAATATGTCCTTACAATTTGAACTTTAACCATTAAATATATTAAATATAACAAAATATTTGTATAATTTACATGGAATATCAAGTACAAAATTTGCTAACAACAATCTAAGTTCATAACAATAAGACTTGAGTAATTTAATTTTAAAATATTTAAAATTTAATTGAGATAAACATTTCAATAGAAGTTTATATTACAAAGTATGATTAAAATACATAAAAACATAGGTTTTTTAAGAAATTGAGTTTCTCATAACTTTCACCCATATCCCCATATTAAAAGCACTTACAATTCTTCACGTCATCCTAAGTTCAACCTCATTTCTTATATGAAAAATTATANATAATTATTTGAGTTTGATGTTATTTTAGTAATTTTGAATTAAAATGATAATATATCAAATTTTAAAAATTTACTGAATTTTTTATAATTGATTTTCGATTAAATTTGAAATATTAAAAATGATTTTTTAGAATTATTGTAATATCGTACATTTTAATTCCAACATAAAGTGAAAAAGACCGTGGATGGCAATATCGTGAATAGTAGGGTGCTTGGTGGGTAATTTTGACAAGGATTGGAGTTAACTGATGTGGGCCACTGATTTAAAGGCATTTGAAGTCGTCACATGTCATGCTTATCGCACGCAGCCGTAGCTTCTCTTATTTATTTTTCAGAAATATTAAAATACAAATTATAAACATCATTATTTCATATAATATATTATTATAAATCAAATAATTTTTACAAATTATTCTCTCTTCCATATGTAATACGATTAACATCAAATACTAAATATGTAAATTCGAGAAAAAAACAAAATTCATATACACGATGACTAAATATACATATCGTCTAGAAATGTAGACTTTAGGGTAATTTCACTAGTGATTTGTTTGTTTATTCCAATAAATTATACTTGTATTTTTTAATTTTATGAAAAATTAAAAAAAATGAAAATTGGATTTTGGGCATTTCTTTGAGTTGAAAGGATGAGAAGTTTTAATAAATGAAATGTTGTAAGTATTTAATAAATAGTAAATAATAATAAACATATAAATATGTCCTTACAATTTGAACTTTAACCATTAAATATATTAAATATAACAAAATATATGTATAATTTACATGGAATATCAAGTACAAAATTTGCTAACAACAATCTAAGTTCATAACAATAAGACTTGAGTAATTTAATTTTAAAATATTTAAAATTTAATTGAGATAAACATTTCAATAGAAGTTTATATTACAAAGTATGATTAAAATACATAAAAACATAGGTTTTTTAAGAAATTGAGTTTCTCATAACTTTCACCCATATCCCCATATTAAAAGCACTTACAATTCTTCACGTCATCCTAAGTTCAACCTCATTTCTTATATGAAAAATTATACTTATAAAATTTGTCAAGACCTACTTTTATTGGGTTAGGATTCACTTCTAATTATTATAACATTTTACGTTTTGGGTCAATGTCGTTTAATGGAGCTCGCAACCGAATCTTCATGTTTCCCTGCGTCACTCATCATGGGGCTACCTATATGACTCATCAGGGGTGGTAAGGCAGATAGACACCTTAGGTAAACCCTAACATCGGTTATAGACGTGAAACGGTCATAAATTAAGTATGATGATTTACTAACATTTGCAAGATATAATTTTCTAGCAAAATGGCAAGAATCCTAATGAAATTAGAAGTTAATGATGCTAAATTTGGAGTAGAGGCATGATATGTCGTCCATTGTGAAGTTTTATGACTAGAGAAAAAGTAAATATGTTAGCACTAAGTTAGAGTTATTGAGGCTAGTTTAATTCAAAACGGACAATATAGTGCAAATGGGAAACACGTCGTTACGGCTATCTTGGAGCAAAGACACTTAACTTTATGATTTTGATGGAACCCGGACCACTATGGCTAGGGAAAATATCTCATACTAATTTTTAACGAATTCTCTATTTAAATTTTGATTATTCTCAATCTATAGTATATGTTAGAATTTGCCTAAATTCTTTCTAAAACATTTTAAATATTGACTGATGGATCTAAGAGTATATAAGGGTAAAATAGTCAAAATTCCCACATAAACAGAATCCATGAGAAAGGAGGCAAAGGCAAGATAATTAGATTTGTATAGAGAGATCCAAACGAAAAAGGAAAACGTCTAAAATCAGACATTCCTCATAATGACGTATTTGCCCTTTTCCCATTTTTCCCGCTATTCTTACTGCCTTACAAGTTTCGGGTACGCAATCCCAAACACTTAGGTGCATCAAACATTAACAATTTTATGCATTTACTGCAAGGAATAAAGATACCAACCATGACAAAGAGGTTTAGGTTCATGGATTATTTCCATCGCATCCCGAATCATATATAAATTTGTGGTCGTTTGAACGTCATACATTATTTAATTAATTTCTTAAATAAGTTAAATTGATCAGATTTCTAATTGTGAGAAATATAATCACAACATAATCAAATCTTTTAAATGTGTGATCTCCTCATTTAATATCGTTCGTTCACGTTCTTTTATAATAATTTGGATAAGATTATATAATTTTAACATAATATCGGAGATTGTTCGGTTCATTTCAATTGACAAATCCTTACTTTATACTATTTATAGTTGGGTTTGAAGGAGGGTGTTAAATTTGTTTTTCATTAGTTAGATAAGTATGTTTGTAAGGGTAATGAATATCATCACATAATGGTTTGATCAAGTTTTTAAATGTGTGACATTGTCTCATTAATCGTGTTCATTCAAGTTCTTCTATCGTAATTTTAACAAGACTTTATAATTTTAACATATATACTATAAATGTGAGGTTCATAAATCGGTTTTGGTTCGATTTTGTCATGATAAGAGTAGCAAACCTACCCGTTTTATTAGTCAAACGGAATCAAATATCTTTCGAAGTTACAACTTAGGTTTAGTTCATTTTTCTATTTTTTGAAAATCAATTAGTAATAGTTTTTTATTAAAATAATATCTAAATTTAAATTACAACATAAATGTTAAAATTTAATGAGGACGATACGTTAAGATAGTTCCCGTAGTTTCATTGATTTGATAAATTTGATACTCAAAATTTAATAATTATGGCAATTATGAATAACAAAGTTTGAGAAATGCAAAATATGTCATAACTCATTATATTTGTATAGTTTAACAAAATCAGTACTCAAAGTTTAGTGTGTGATAAAATTTACTCTCAATGTTTTTCAATTTAGCAACGAATTTGACAAATTGTATCCACAAAGTTTCATAATTATGACAATTATGAACCTCATGTTTGAAAAGTCAAAATAACTCATCATTCTTTCGATAGTTTAGAGAAACATGTGCTCAAAGTATAGTGTGTTGATTTTCAAGTTTTTCGATCTTGGCAATCAAAGTCATTTGCATAAAATTAAATTTGGGGGTCAAATTTGCCGATTTTATAAAATTTTTGGATTAAATTTATCAGATTTTGTAAACTTTATGGATCAACAATGAAAAAAATCAAAAGTTTTGGGATTAAAAATGAGATACAAAAAATCAATTATCAAATTTGTCAAAATTATCAATTTGGATTAAGAGCGTCATTTTTTGCATTTAATAATCTTTCAATTACATTTTTAAATTTATGCTAAAAAATAAGTATTAAATTTAAAGCGACATTAAATAATAAACCTAACTTTAACCTTATCAACAACCATCGAAATTAAAATAAGTGAATTTCAACCTAATACCATTTAATACGATATAAAATAATACATATATTTGTTAACAAGTGTATTTTTATTCTCTTAATTTGTGCATTTCAAACAAAAATAATATCTTGCAGCTCTTAATTTCAAAAAATATTAT
This sequence comes from Utricularia reniformis, assembly GCA_009725065.1. NCBI lineage: Eukaryota > Viridiplantae > Streptophyta > Magnoliopsida > Lamiales > Lentibulariaceae > Utricularia > Utricularia reniformis. The sequence continues at coordinate 5,536 of RWGZ01000220.1, forward strand.
AAAATATAAATAAATATATCGTTTCATGGATAGATTCATGCAAAAACCAGATAAAATTCAATTAGATACTCAATCCATCTGGTTCGGGTCCGATTCCATTAGGTTTTGTTCGTATTCGACTTATGCACATTTGTACATTATAATATATATATTTTTTAAAATGTGAGCGTAAAATTGTTGCATTTTGACAATCTACGGAATCTGATTTTTATTTGTTTGTTTAAATTTTAAAGCAGTGTTTTAAATTTCCGGTATACCGGAAAATTCGGGCGTACCGGTTTCGGCAGGTATTTTGGCAAAATATCGACCGGTACGGGTTATTTCCGGGTCGAGTTTTTTGTGGGACGGGTCAGATTTTGATTTTTAAAAAATAAAAATGAATATTTTATAATTTAATTTATTTTAATATTCCGGTACATATCCGGTATATCCGATACAAATCCGGTATACCGATCCAATGAGCTTTTCCGGTATACCAGCCAATACCGGTTTTTAAAACATTGCTTTAAAGAAAGATGAACGAGTAAAGAATTAGTTGAAGATGAACCTAAAACTTGTCTTCTGGTTTCGTGTGCCAAGAAGAAACTTTAACATGCACTTTTATTTATGAATTAATGATAATGATAAAATAAATAAATAATAATAATTATACTTTTCTTGTAATAAAGTATAAACAAATTATACCTTTTATTTTAATTATAATTAATGATAATTTGTCTTGTAATAAAGCATAATTATGTTAAAACGGCGCTTGAACCTCACTTAGAATAATTTTTTAGTGAATCAACTATATTTAAATTCGATTCAAATATAAAGATATTTACGATGCATTATAGTTGTAAAATCCTTCTGGTTAATAAAAGTGTCAATTGGATATGCGTTCTTACAGTAATTAATGTCAGATTGTTGATTGGGAGTCATTCTCACGCAACAACTAAGATTCCTTGGCACCCTCAAACTCAATATAAATTAAAGTAGTGTAAAGCAATGTTTTAAAAATCGATACCCATCGATATACCGGATAAGCTCAATGGATCGGTATATCAGATATGTATCGAGTATACCGGATATATACCAGATCTGTATCGGAATATTAAAATAAATTAAATTATAAAATATTTATAATTATTTTTTCCTAAATTAAATAAGTTAGATTCGACCCGACCTGCTCAAAACCCGTACATGTCGGTATTATGACAAAATACCGGCCAAAGCCGATAAGACCGAAATTTTCGGTATACCAGATCGATATACCGAAAATTTAAAACAATGGTTTAAAGATTATAACTTTTCTATGCATTTTGTTTTGTCATTTTCAATGGTTAATAATAGTCACCTAGTTTGGAATTGTTAAGACTCAAAAATCCTTTTTTTTTATTTTAGTTGTTTGTGGAAACAACCTAATTGAAGTATGAAATGGAGACGCAATGTATTTTATGCCAAAACCCCTGAAAACGGGAAAACCCAAGGTACAATGAAGACATTATGTGGTTGTTTGGTTTTACGGTGGTCGTTGCGGTGCAATCAATTCACCCAAATTTTATTTTACACAACAAAATAGTCTGGACAATTACGGTTATCGTATCGGAGTTTTTGGAGGTCATGTGGTCATACATTGATACTTATGATCAATTCACCGTGATTTGGTAAATTCCAAAATTGTCATTCAAAATTCAATTAATTAATTTAAAACCAAACTCTAACCAATTTTATTATTATTTCACAAATTTTACACCATTTTTACAAAGTTGTGGTTCTACATTTTTAGGTTTCTTCTTGCAAAGTACATTTTCGATTGTATGTATTTCTTTTCGGTTTTTCTTCCGATTTTTTCTTTTCGATTGTGCTTCCGATTGTTTATTTTGGTTGAAAATTTCAGAGTTCAGTTGTTTTTTATTTCGCATATATTCATATATAATAAATATATTAATATAAAGATTAAAATGCACATTTTATTAAAATCACAGTACAATCACCGTAGTTTTTTCAAACAGTTTTCTAAATATCATAATTATCACGATTATCTCAACGCACGATACGATCACCACACCTCACCGTGATTTCGAAAAGTTAAACCAAACAACCTATATATATGGCTTTGAGTTTACAAAAGGGTTTGACCAAACAAATGTTCAATGCTAAGGGATTAGGAAAACAACGAGTCATGTGGATAATCAAAGACGACATCATCATTTCCATCTTGTTTCCTCGTATTTATAAACTTCTCTATAACATATTTGACTTTTACCCGCTTGTCCAATTTGTCGAATATAACTGTCATTGACGGCCGAATAAGAAGGTAACACCTACCATTCCTGCAATTTAGTGCCGTAAAAATGGTTATGCGCCCCTTGAGACACGCATCTTAACTCTGTGATGGACCCGCTCATTCCTTTGAAATCTAAACTCTGTTTTCCGCACCTCGAGCACGTACATAAGGCCGCTCTCACACTAGCATATGGAATGTTCCATTCCTTGGGGCACCCTTGTTGGTTTCTCTTGACCCGATTATCCTGTGTATAGATGAGATCGATTTATCGGAACTAATATATTGTTGGAAATCTGGATCAAACCTTCACAAAAATAAACAACATTAATATTAATACAGTAAATAGAAAATAATACCAGAAAGGTGATTTAATCTCTGTTATCAAATCTGGTTGATGTCGTTTGTGGCACGTCATAATGACGCTGAACTTAAGAACAATTCCGGCAAAACCGGTGTTCTCCAGGTTACACAAGCAGCAAGCTCCCTAACTCGGGAACGATGGTTGTTGTCGATGAACTCAAAATCAACACAGAGAAGAATCTCAAAACAAGAACTCAAAGTGTTCTTGTATCTCGTTTTTCCTTATAACCTTATTATTCTTATTTATAAAAGGAATAAGACACAGTAAGGTTGAAGACTCTACGCTCATCCCAACTAATTAGGAAAAGTAGGGTTAGTGGAAGAAAAAATCTTCTGACTTTTTATTATGTAATTAACATAATATTAATAAAGTTATAAACTTTTTAAATATATATAGATAATATAAATATTATCCAACAATCTCCCACATATTTAAAATGTTTTATATAGATTCTGAGTTCAATCACATGAATATAAACACATCGTATCTGGTGTCTTTTGGACTATGAACCAGATCTAGAAATAATGAGATTAATCACATATGTACAATGGTGAAGCATATAGCTTCTATAACCATTGAACATTATTGTGTGATAACGTTCATCAATCATACTTATATTCTCAAACAATTACAGTTCAACGCGATTTTGTGCTAATAGGCCATGCGCGTGCCCGAACTTTCATGAATGCTCTAGAAACTTGTCAATGTCCCATAGGAGCGGCCTCACTCCACACTCACATAGGTGATTTCATCAAGTGTGTACTGCAATCGACACACCACCCTAAAAGAATATGAAAATTATTAAGTAATCAACCTCACAATATATGCAGTAATGAGTATCTCATGCTCAAACACCATAGGACGACTATATAACGAATCCATCATGATTAATAGTGACTTAGCTATTACCCATATGAACTTCTTTAATGGGATCGATAATCACATAAGTTGTGTATCCATCACTATTAATCATTAATTGACATTAATCCCATTCCCCTTGATGTTTGAACAATTGTTTATTTTCCCAAATGGTATAGTCAGATGACCGGCCAAGTACACTTCCAACTTCTCATATAATATGGAAATAATTCTATCTCTCAACATTTTATTCACAAAGTATGCTAAAATATATAAGATGTATGATTTTGCAATTATAAAATTTATTCTTAACAATTGCTATTGTCGATTGACAATCACAATGTATAGACACAGAGGGTGTTGGTTTTAATCCTAATAGGATTTTTGCTAAGAAGTTTTTCAACAACTCAGTCTGACTACTAGTCAGCTCAATCTGATAATAATAGTTTACTTGGATGATTCCAAGTCACATTACCCCACCCAATGTGAATATTATTCACTGGTAGATTTTGATCTCATCTGAATCAGAAATACAGTGTCATCATTGTACCTTCAGGTACAATATTTAATCTATCATATCATATACAAAGTATATGATATCTCTCAAATATTTCATTACAGTTATTTGAATATATTCACATTTATCCACACTAATTGATAAATAATATTTCATCAATTATATATTATATAACTTCTCGTATAACTTTATTTAGGTGATTGTTTGAGACCAAAAATATAATTTAATAGTCTGCACAATTTGTTCTCTTGGTCAGAAACAACACACCCCTCAAACCGACTCACATAGATTTCTTCTTCAATGTCATAATTCACAAAAAAGATCTTGACATCCATTACATGAATGATAAGTCTATTGATAGAAACTAACACAATTAGAATACAGATAGAAGTGATTCTAGTCACATGAGCAAAATATCAAAGTAATCAATATTTGGATTCTTAATTAAGTCTTTGACTACCAACTGATACATATCAATGTACCAATCACGAAAGAATTTCTATCGAAATTTTAAATGTAGTTAATAAACTTTGCTCATGGAGGTATATCAATCAACTATCTATTATATCTAAATTTTTAAGATAAAATCAAATTCTATCTTAATAGTTTATTTCCAACACGATGAATTTGAAGAAGAAACTATATAAGAGTAAGTCAAAGATTTTTATCAATTTGATATTTTTATCAATATGATAACACATAATAAACATCAACATATGATATTTCTCTCATTTGACATTACTCTATCCCAAACTCTCAATAGATATCGTTATTTTAATATCTCTCGGAGTGTTACGAAGAGTTATTTCGTATAGTGGAAATTTTTCTTTAAAGAAATCAAATTCTTTGCCTCAAGAATAGTGTTGTACTCAATGATACCGTTTCTCATCACAAAACGATTCACTACACTATTTCGACATAATTTATAAACATATAATTTGATGTTATAAATCACCTCTATTTATTGATATAAGAAAAAGACATTCACATAATCCCCACATTTTGGGATATTTAAAGTTTAGATTAAATCTTTCACAATTACATGATATAATAATATCAATCAATAAATATGAGAATCACTTTAATCAAGTAAATAGATATGTATCAATTAAATAGTGTAAATAATTGATAATCAAATGATACCCATGAAAATGCAATTAATTGCTTCTAAAGAAATTCAACAAATACCACTAAATAAAATTTATAATAATTTCAGTTTTTTCAATACGGAAACATTGGGTATTTGTTTTTTTTAACAAATTGTTTTCTAAATCAGAGAATTAAGCTTTGACTAGTTTTTTTATTTATTTTAAAAGGCAAATTCACGGGCAAGGAATGTATTGTATCACGATAGTTAAATATGTATATATATAATATTTGCAAAACTTTTAGGAAGTTTTAGAATGAAGAAATTGCACCAAGACTTAAAACTCAATTTCCTCTATGATTAAAATATTATTTATCAATTCCACATTAATTTGAAGACAGTGACCATCACGGCAATAACTTGAAAATGGTGAGTATTTCCAATTTTTTGTTTTCTATTTTCAAGAAAATTTTGTAAAATTCACTGAAGGGTTGCTATCTTTTTAAACAAAAAAAATTGTGCGATAGAACTTGGAAATGATGACGGTAATTGTTTTCATCTTTCATCGAATTGAACCAGAGTAAATATTGTTCTTAACATTGTTGGAAATTTGGATCAAACATTCACAAAAATAAACAATATTAGTATTAATACAATAAATAGAAAATAATACCAAAAAGGTGATTTGATCTCCGTTATCAAATCTGGTTGATGTCGCTTGTGGCACGTCATAATGACGCTGAACTTAAGAACAATTCCGGCAAAACCGGTGTTCTCCAGGTTACACAAGCAGCAGACTCCCTAACTCAGGAACGATGGTTGTTGTCGATGAACTCATAATCAACACAGAGAAGAATCTCAAAACAAGAACTCAAAGTGTTCTTATATATCGTTTTTCCTTCTAACCTTACTATTCTTATTTATAAAAGGAATAAGACACAGTAAGGTTGAAGACTCTACAATCATTCCAACTAATTAGGAAAAGTAGGGTTAGTAGAAGAAAAAATCTTCTGACTTTTTATTATGTAATTAACATAATATTAATAAAGTTATAAACCTTTTAAATATATATAGATAATATAAATATTATCCAACATACATACCCAATTTAGATATCTCGTGCAGATTTCACTATCTTGAAATCCAAAAGATATGCTAGTGGGTTGTAGTATGTTGAATTGCGGTTATAATGATACTTGAAAATAAATTAAATCAATAAAAAATGAGAAAATGAGGTATTTGGTCCCCAAAGTTTGCATATAATGATAAATTAGGTTCCCAAACTTTTAAACGACAAATTTAGTCCTTAAAATTTAATATTTTGACAACTTTGATCCCCAAAGTTTGATTAATTTGGCAAATAGGATCCCCAAAGTGGCAAAATCGATCTCCAAATTTTGATTTTGGCAATACCAACCCTCAAAGTTTACACATACTGACAATTTTAGTTCCTAAAGTTTCAAAAATTTGGCAAAATTGGTCCCCAATTTGTGTAACGTCGTTGTCGTTAGGCCTTTTTGTATATGAAGAGAATAAAATTTGTTTCATCACTCGTTCGGCTTCGTCTTTGTTTTGTAAACTTTTGGGACCCTTAACGGCATTGGGTACTAAATTTGCCACATTTTGCAAACTTTAAAGACCAAATTTGAGTAATGTTACTTTGGGGACCAATTATGCATACACACAAAACTTTTGGGATTGGTTTTACAAAAAAAATGGTTTTGGGACTGGTTTTGCCATTTTAAAACCTCGGTGACTAGTTTTGCCAAAATGTATAAAGTTTGAGGACTAAATTTACCAAAACTCGAAACTTTGTGGATCAAATTTGCCTTTCACCCATAAAAAATATCAATTTGGTTGTTTCCTCGGACCAAGTTCTCTTATCCCAAATAACATTGTCCAAAGTTACTCTTATTTAATCAAATTGAAGATCAAAATTAAAAAATAAGTATAGTGAGATGTGATGAACGATGGTGATTAAATAAGATATGAGATAATCATAATTTTAAAAAATGTGATAAAATTAGTGTATTATAACATTGATTTATATAAAATATTCATATTCTCTTATATATATTTTAAAAAATGTGATAAAATTAGTGTATCATTACATAGAATACTCATATTTTAGTTATTTAAAATAAGATTAAATAAATTATTCATTAAACAACGTAGATGTCACAACTTTTTAAGTAACTATGGGGAAATCGTATAAGACAAAATCCAAGAAGCTATATTGTTATACATTGTCAAAATAGCTTGTATAAAA
>RWGZ01000221.1:0-239191 GCA_009725065.1 Utricularia reniformis
TTCGAGTTCCATTCAAGCAGTTGAAAATAGAAGTATTTTCCGATAAGAATTAATAGAATAAAAAGCACTAGTGAGTCTGAAAAACACATACAATGAAGACAAGTTCATTACTAAAACTTAAAATACTACAAATGGAAAAAATTCAAGCAAGCCAAGCTATCTACCTTGCCTTCTGATATTGTCTTAACATATTTGTGGTGTTTTAATAATAAGTAAGATTTTTTTTGTTAAGACACTAGAAATTACGAGGTTGGGTCTATAATGTGTGGCTTACGTCCTAGCGAAGCTCTACCTGAGTGTTTCACTATGAAAAAAGTTCACAAATCCAACATATAGAGTTTTTAATATCAAAATAACCAATGTAGACTCGATTCGAGCGAGAAAATGAGCTCGATATTGAAAATGGGGACGAAAAGAGAAAAATTATTATTCACTGGAAAATTCAACACAGATTTGCCACTTTCAGTACAAATTTACCGCGGATTTGTGTATTATCCAATTTTCTGATCGATTTTTTATCTACAATACAATTCACCATCAAATTCACTAAGGATTTAAACACTTAGACAGCTATCTGATCGATTTTTGCCTCGTAACACTATTCATCATGAAAATTCAACGTGAATTTTATCCCACATGCAAATTCATCTTGAACTTTGATTCGTAACACATTCCTCCGCGATTATTGGAAGCCAACACTATTCATGTACACAATTCACCCAGAAATGGACGTTAGAGCAATTCACCGTGGATTTTGGGTCTAGATGCAATTATTGGCGGATTTTTGGGTCTTAAAGCGTTCCTCCGAATTTTTCAAACTTCAGTACTGTTCACGCATAAAATTCACGGCGGATTTCCTCCCAAGCACAATTCACCGCGGAAATTAGGACTTAGGCGATTTCTCGAACTTCGGCTCTGAATTTCAACTATGTCTCTGATTCCGAACCTTTTTTCGAGTGCCAAGGGATCTGTATTTATAGAGAACTCAAGGACAATAACTCACCCATGGGTCAAAAGTCTAGTCTCATCCAATTCAGCCCAATTTGGCCCAGTTTATCCGTAAATGCCAAAGTTCACCTGGGTGCTCATCGTAATGTTCCCGATTCCTCAGGATATCTCTCGATCAACCTGTTACCTGCGAAAATAAGCATAAACGCATTCGACATGAATCTATCTCAACAATACTAACCGGATGTCCAAACTCACCGAATATTCATCGTAAAATCTTTTGTGCACCAAATTACGAAAATACTCCTACTAGAATTATCCAAAAATACCAGTGATTGCTTAAGAGACCTCCCATATGATCTCGGGATGCCAAAAAATGTCAAAAACACCTCAAAATGTCAAAAATACCTTAGTGGATGAGAATTTACAAACCTTAGTGGATGTAAATCCAAACACCTCATATGATCTGAATCTATGTCTAGGTGAGAATTATGCCAATCCGCATATATGTGTCTTCCATATCCTTTTCAATGGTGTTGTCTGATATTTTATATTCTTTCAGTCCTTTTCCTTAATAATTTCATCATCATATTTGTCATCACGGTTCTCTTAGCTGCTTTGAATTTCTGGGTTGTCAAAATGTGAGCGGTCGCATCTTGGTTGGTCTTAGGTGGTGGAATGAAATATTTGATGATGGTGAAAGTGTGGAAATTTGAATGTCTTGATCAAGAGTCATTAGCTCGAATGAGACAAGATAAAGCATCAATTCTCATGTGTGACTCAAAGTTCGCTTTGGCAATGATAAAAGATCTAGTGTTTCATGCAGAACTAAGCACATTAGTGTCAAGTTTCATGTTGTGCGAGACTTTGTCCATAAAAAGGAAATTGAGTTTCAATTCTGTACTTCATTAAAACAAGTACCTGACTTACAAAAGCTCTAGGAAGAGATAGTTTCGAACGAATGAAATATGCATTACATATTGGAGATGGAACATATCAGGGGATATTTGTTGAAAATTGTCTTGATATGGATTGAATTTCAATGGAGCTGTTGAGAATGGAAACTAAATCCATGGAAGTTAGACTTTGATTAAGTTATCTAAATGCATATATGCTTATCTTACTATAAATCAATAAATGGTATTAATTATTGGAAATTTATTAATAAAGCAATAATTGTGTTTTTTACCTTATTAGTAATGTTATATTCTATAAATTGGATGATGTACTCTTGTGTAATTCACTTGTATGATCATTCTGCTATTAATAATACAAATATCTTGTGCTTATTTGTGAGAAGTTTGTGTATTTGTTGTTGGTAGAATCTATTTCTTTCTATTGTTGGTAGAATTTGTTCATGTCATGGAATCTTACCTTAAATGTAGACTAGTCTGCAAGGCTGTAAGTGTGGTAATTAAGATATTTGTCTCTTGTCCCAAGGGTATTATAGTCTTTTAATTAAATTTGTGTAACAATCTCCACTTTGTTAAATAAAAAACCAAATTTTTGGATGTTTTATTATCATGTCATATTTATATATTTAAAAACTTATCATGAAAAAAAAAAAAATCTCTATTTTAAATAATTAATTAAGTATTTGAAATAATATTGTTGTGATCGACAAACTCTTTTCTAGACACATCGAATTCGAGTCGTACTATTTTCGAATATCAACGCTAATCGGACAATGGTTGGTCATGAGTCATTTTTATATTTAAATGTTTTGAAATATATTATTGTTTATATTTATTTTTGAAATATTCATTATTTAAATTTATTATTATTTATTTATATTAATATAATTTCGTCGATATTTAAACCAACGGTATATCGATCATATTGAGGTATACTATACCAATCATCTTAAAATTTTATCGGTTTTAAACATTGATTAATGTATATATTTGTGGTCTTATTTATTATTTTAAATAATATAATTAGATAAAATCATAAATTTATTTGTTATTAATTATAAACTAATATTTTTTAAAAAAATATAGATTTTATCCTGAGTCCAACTCTTTTACAAATCCGAATCGTGAATTCGAGTCCATCATACCTGTAATGCACAATTCTTGAGCTTGGGATTGAGTCTGGTGTACTGGGCTTGAAAGCATATCGAAAAACTGGGCCTCTTGCAAATTTTTGTCTTAGTTATTGGGCCTGATTACAGATGGGCCATGACCCAAGAATTTGGAACATCAAGGCAGATTGATTTCGGAGTTGGGACAGAGCTAAGAAAAAGTTGAGGAGCATTTGCCGCAAAGACATTTGGATTTGATTTGTCAATCGTGTGCCGAACTCCGCTTTCAGGTCAGCTTCCAGCTACTGTTGTTTCTAAAACCCTAAACGATGGGTGACAGTGCCGCCGCCGTGAAGGTTCCAGTTCCAGGGAAGCGTAACGTCCTAATCACCAGCGCTTTGCCCTATGTCAACAACGTCCCACACCTTGGAAATATAATTGGATGTAATTATCACTCGCTGATTACTTTTACTTGCATGTGTATCAGAGGATTGCACTTTTTGTGTTCGAGAAATTATGGGATTGGGTTTTATGTAGATTGATCATTTTCGTATTTTTGTTTCGGCAGGCGTGCTGAGTGCTGATGTGTTCGCTAGGTATTGCAGGAATAGAGGGTATATTACGTTGTATATTTGTGGTACGGATGAGTATGGTACGGCTACGGAGACTAAGGCGTTGGAAGAAGGGTGTTCTCCTAGGGAAATTTGTGACAAGTATTTTGCTTATCCTTCTAGCTGCTAAAAAGACTTGTTTTTTTATGTTGAAAAATGCAATACATGCTGATTATATGTGCTTTTTGTTGTTTTTCAGATATCATGCAATCCACAAAGAGATCTATAAATGGTTTTGTATAAGTTTTGATGAGTTTGGGCGAACATCAAGTCCGCAACAGACTGAAATCTGTCAAGCAATATTCAAGAAATTATTGGATAATAATTGGCTTTCAGAAAACACAATGCAACAGGTGTAATATTATTTCGGTTGTCTATTGTATTTAAGGTTAATCAATGAAAATTTGTAGCCATGAAAATTTTTTCACTTTAGCAATCATCAGCATTTTAGTAAAAAATTCTTCTTATTATTATTTTTCCTTAGTGCAGCTTTATTGTGATACATGCAAAAGATTCTTGGCAGATCGACTCGTGGAGGGTATTTGCCCAACACCTGGTTGTAATTATGACTCTGCTCGTGGGGATCAGTGTGAAAAGTGTGGAAAGCTTCTGAATCCGACTGAATTAGTTGAACCAAAATGCAAGGTTTGTGACTATAGAGAAGCCTTTTAAAGATTGGTGTAGCACTGAATCATTTGAATGAATGTTTCTCATATGATTGGCATGAAAAAATGTTGAACGTAAAACTTTCGGTGTTTCATTTTTCATGTGATTCATGACAGGTTTGTCAGAATACTCCTCATATTCGTGATACAGATCACATGTTTCTCGAGCTTCCCCTGCTTAAGGATAAATTAGAAAAATACATAAGCAGCATGTCTGTGGCTGGGGGATGGAGTCAGAATGCTATTCAAGCCACTAATGCTTGGCTTAGAGAAGGGCTTAAACCACGATGTATTACTAGAGATTTGAAGTGGGGAGTTCCTGTCCCACATGAAAAATTCAAAGACAAGGTCAATTTGATTCGCAAGTTGTGGGTGAAATTTTGGAAATCAGTGATTTTTCTTTGTGTTTTATTTTGTAGATCTAAGTCGACATGTCATTCAAAGAAAAGTTTAATGTGATTTACACTGTTGTATATTAATGCATTTATTGTGCTATTAGGTTTTCTATGTTTGGTTTGATGCACCTATCGGTTATGTCTCTATCACTGCATCTCACACACCAGAGTGGGAAAAATGGTGGAAGAATCCTGAAAATGTGGAGTTGTACCAGTTTATGGGGAAAGATAATGTGCCTTTCCACACTGTAAGATGACAACTTTATACTACTTCCAGAGGAATATTTGGTTGATGGATTATTAGGTTTGAGTATTAATACGAGTTACTTTGTTTGATGATTCATTTTCCTGTTTCCATCTCTTATTCATAGTCTTATTGACGATCGGATTCTATGAGATGATAGGATGTATTAAGCTTTAAGTTGCATTTTTTTCAGGTTATGTTTCCATCAACGCTAATTGGAGCCGATGAGAATTGGACTTTGATGAAAACAATTAGTGTCACAGAGTACTTGAATTATGAAGCAGGTAAGCATTGAAAGGATTAGTTTTCTGCGGCGAACGCAGGTTAAATTCTTTTTTGAATGATTAACCGGATCTTTGTCTTGTTCATATTCAATCAGAAAACGATTCAATAAGAAATTACCCTTCTTAAAAACCCAATTACTCATCGTCTTGTGCCCTTTTTACTGAAATTCTCAGGAAAATTTTCAAAGAGCAAGGGTGTAGGAGTGTTTGGGAATGACGTAAAGGACACAAATATTCCTGTCGAAGTGTGGAGATACTATTTATTGACGAACAGGCCAGAGGTACTATTTTGATAATTTTACCTAGCAACAATTGCTATTTGGACACCTTTATAAATGATTCTTACAATTTTCATATAAATTCTAGGTGTCAGACACGTTATTCACATGGGCCGATTTACAAGCAAAGCTGAACAGTGAGCTTCTCAGCAATTTAGGCAATTTCGTGAACCGAGTCTTAAGTTTCATAGCAAAAGAACCAGGTATTCTTAGCTGTTTTTTAGTTTCATTTCAAATTATAATCCAATATATGTGTTATTAAATTTTTATCCATTATATGCCCCTGTTAAGAGTCAGATATTTTCTTCTTCCTCGTTTGCAAGGGGAAATATTTGATGCATATATTTATATTGCTGCAGAACATCATTCATTTTGGCATGCAATCAAGTCAATGTGTTATACCATACATTAAAAAAATGCTTCCCACTGTGGATGCATATTAAAAGTATCATCAATTTTGTTGTACAATTCAGGTACAGGATATGGTTCCATCATTCCTGATGCCCAAGGTGCAGAAACTCATCCACTAACAAAAGCTTTGGGGGTTAAAATTGGTAGCTATGTAGAACAGTATATAGAAGCAATGGAGAAGGTAGCTATTTTGTTGCCTTTTCATCAGTCGAACACCGTATTACTTGAATTACTTGCTCTTCACATTGTATTCCATGTTTAATTTCTTCAGGTTAAACTAAAGCAAGGCCTAAAGATTGCTATGGCCATATCTGGTGAGGGAAATGCTTATTTACAGGTAATACTTGTTTACATTACTCGATTCAATTGCTGAGACCAGTTCGAAATGTACAAATGTAGAAGGTTTATTCTCTTCACTGTGTAGGAGAGTCAATTTTGGAAGCTTTACAAGGAAGATCCGCCTGCATGTTCTATTATAATGAAAACATCAGTTGGAATTGTTTATCTTCTTGGATGTCTTTTGGAGCCCTTTATGCCTTCTTTTTCTCTTGAGGTCACATTATGTTCTCTGTTTTCTTTCGTAAAAAGCATATTGTTTTTCCTTTGCTTATCGTTCATTTGTTTAATGTAGGTGTTTAAGCAACTAAATGTGCCATTTGCACAAACTTTCCTTAACGACGAAAATGGTGATATCGAAAAGGCTAGACAACCATGGACACTCCTTCCTGCAGGTCATAAAATTGGAACTCCTGCACCATTGTTCAAAGAACTGGTACGAAATTTGTTTACAGTAATATCAATTTCACCAGTAGCCAAAAGTTCTTTTTCTTTTTTTGCTGCTCTTGCATGTGACATTCAGAAAGATGAAGAAGTAGAATTCTACAGAAATAAATTTGCAGGAAGCCAAGCTGATAGAACACTTAGAGCTGAAGCTGAAGCAAAGAAGATCGCCGAAAAGCTCAAGGAATCAAAAATATCAGGTATTACTCTATGTTTGAATTCCGGCGGTTGAACCGCTGGTTCGAACCGGTTTTTAGTGAAACGACAATTTTTTCGGTTTGGTTCAAATATAAGGATATACTAAAATATATACTGTTCGTACCGATTTACCTAAACCGGAAGCTTTCCAGCTCGATCTAAAAAACCGGTTTAAAAACATACATCAATCTTGTGTATCGCTTTAAATTTGCTGAGTAGTTTACCTTCATGTTGTTTCTCATTCTTGTACAGATAGTAAAGCTACACAGACAAGTCGGGCGAAAAAATCTGTCGATACCAAGCCCAAAACATCAGCTCCATCTGATGCTGAAATTTCCATAAGTAGACTAGATATTCGAGTTGGGATTATTAAAAAAGCTCAGAAGCATCCGGATGCGGACTCTCTTTACGTCGAAGAGATTGATGTAGGCGAATCTCAGTCTCGAACTGTCGTTAGTGGCTTGGTCAAGTACATATCCCTTGAGGAGATGCAGGTTTCTTCTTAACTTGAAATACTCATAATATTTCATTACATTACAATATCACTTAGTGTTCCTCGTTATTTTTCGGTAATCAGAATCAAAAAGTATGCGTTCTTTGTAACTTGAAGCCAGCATCAATGAGAGGCATAAAGTCTCAAGCAATGGTCCTTGCAGCTTCTAATAGCGACCATACGAAGGTCTAAATATCTCAAACTCTTGTGTTCTTTACCATTCCAATAGCTTCTTTCACTTTACCAGGTTGAGTTGGTTGTACCTCCGCGGGAAGCGGTGATCGGGGAAAGAGTGACAATCCCGGGATTCGAAGGACCACCGGACGAAATTCTAAACCCGAAGAAGAAAGTTTGGGAGACTGTTCAAGTGGATTTGCACACTAACAATGAATTGGTAGCATGTTATAAGGATTTGGCATTTACAACATCAGCAGGTGTTTGTAAGGTATCATCGATAAGTCGAGGTTCGATTCGGTAATCTCATCGTTTTTTATAGTCGTCTTCTGTGAGGAGACTCGAAACAATAATAGATAATTGAGTTGGGTTCTGAGAATTTGCTGCTGATTATTATACTTATGAAACGAGCATTGGGTTGAGTTTGAGCTTTTTTATGTTCTCTTGTTTTTGAATATCTAGTCGTTTTCATGTTATAAGGATGAATACCGGTCCTATCCTGTTGTTACATATCGGGTTGGATTTTCGGGTTTTACCCGATTTAGTACGAGTTTACTCAATCAATGAAGTTAAATCGAGCGATACTGCTTCGGTTAGTGTGAATGTATCTTAAAAAAACATAAATATATTTTAAGGTTTGAGTTCAATTCGAAATACAGGATAATGTAGATTTAAATGGAGATTTGATGTTTGTTCAGAGATTTGGGTTTGGTAGAGTTTGAATTTTGATTCAAATTATTTTAAATATATATATAATGTTTATTATTTACTAAGGTTTTCTGTAACATTCTCCGTGTCTAAAATCATTTCTACCATATAAATCTTTCTACACATCATCATTCTCTCACATCCACATCATATTCTCTTTTCACTTCTAAAAATATTCACTCATTTACATCATTTTTTATTTCTATTTCATCCATATAATTTCATTTCTCCAAATTTAATTTTAGCTTTCTATCTCATCAATTTTATTTATTATTTCTAGTAATGCGAGAAATAGTGATCATTCTAATTATTTCGATGATCTTGTCGTTTAATTATTATTTATTAATTTATATTATTCTTTATTTTCGTTTCGATTGTATTCGTATTTAAAATTTTGATTGGTATCGATATTTTTTTCGTACCGTCCGATGTCGGATATTAGGGTCGATTTCCGGGCTTTTCAGGTCTAATCCAAAAAAACTAATTAAATATTAATTTTTAAAAAATAAAATTTGGATACCGGTTGGTACACCGATCATACCACTCATATTGATCCGAACCGATATGATTATTGAATCTTAAATAAAATTATTAATTTAATTATCAAATAAATACAATTAATATTTATTACATATCTATTAAATTAATTAATTAAAAAAATGTGATTTCCACGGAAAAAGGGAGTATAAGCCCTTGTCCGCGGAGTATATTTCCACGGATATGGCTATATATACGACGGAGAAACCTGTATTTCCGCCCAGGTTTCTCCGTCATTACCACAAGTCTAACAGGAATCAAGTATGTGAAGAGCTATCTTTTACTTTTCAAATGATTTTTGGTTATTTCATAATTTTATTTTTAAAACATTTTTAAGGGTGTTTTGGATATTTTACATGATAAATTAAAATTAATTTTTTAAAGGGTATTTTTGAGATTTCCTTTTTAATCATTTCACAATTTCTTGTTAAAACATTTTAAGAGTATTTTGGACATTTCATATGATAAATAAAAATTACTTTTTAAAGAGTATTTTTGAGATTTCATAATTTTATTTTAAAAAATATAAATATCCCCTCTTTTTGGACAAAAATGTTTTTTTGTGATAAATAAAATATTCTTAATATGTTTTATTTTTCCACTCACAATGATAATTAATGTCAAAATTTATTATATACTTACCAATAATGTTTTAAGTCATTAACAATTATATATTGTGATTAATCCTAATAAATATTACAAAATTTTTGAACACAAGTATAATGCTAGAGCTACAAAAATACATATGCAAAAAATATAGTATACAAAATTATACGTTGCGCTTTCTAGATTAATCCCAATAAATACTACGAACTTATTGATACCCAAGAATAATATATAAAGTTATATATACACATAAACAAAAAATAACTATGCAAACAAACATTTAATTATATTTAAATATGAGAACTTGTACTCTCATATAACATACATTGTTACAATGTATATTATATTATTCAAATTAAAATATTTAAATAACAAAAATCAATTAGTTACTATATCGCTTAAATTTGAATAAATTGAAATATATAACACACAACGATTTCAATGTCATAATAAATATATGTATAATTTAAATGTAATTATTCTAATAACAAAATGAAACACTCAATCAAATGTTATATAATGGTACTAAAAAATAAATATGACACGTCCAAAAGACGTGTTATTGCTAGTTATTTACTAAGAGGAATCATGTCTTTGCATTGTTTTTTGACTTTTCAAAACACTTTTTAGTCATTTTACAATATTATTTTAAAAATATTTTTAAGAGTATTTTAGAAATTTCATATGCTAAATTAAAATTATTTTAAAGGGTATTTTTGAGATTTACTTTTGATCATTTTACAATATCATTTCTAAAACATTTTTAGGGTATTTTGGACATTTTATATGATAAATAAAAATTAATTTTTTAAATGGTATTTTTGAGATTTCATAATTTTATTTTAAAAATATAATCTCCTCTCTTTTTGTGGTAGCAATAGAAAAAACGATAAAAATGAACGAAAGCAACGTTATCACTTGCCAACATTTCATAATATGTCTTAGTTTCCCACTCACAATTAACAATTGTCAATGATACATAATATCAAGACTGATTATATAAATACTTACTGTTATGATCCCTTTTTAGGGGGTACCAACAGTCGTCCGATTCGCTTAGCAAACGAATTCGGTTCTGATTTGTTTTAGATATGGAAGACGATCAAAAGCTGGAAATAAATAAATGCACAGCGATGTATAGTGGAAACCCCAAGAATTAGGGTGAAAACCACTTGACTAAGAGCAGATTATGCTCTTAGCCTGTTCACTAATCGAATAATTCATAGTCAATACAACAGAGGCTAAATGAAAATGACAAGGAAAAGAAAGCAGTAAGAACTCCGGCAGGGTAACGACTTGTTCTTACGCGTCCAAAGGGTCCTGCTATTTCCGTCGTCTTGCCCTGTATTTATATAGTCCATAGCGTGTGTAAATCACGCTCTGTAACCGCCTCTGACAGGTTTGTTAGAGGTTGTTATCGCGGGATGTAAAACGAGGTTGGGATCGAGGCATAGTCTGCGTGATCGGGCCCGAAGCGTGGTAAACGTGAGTTGTAACCGTTCTATAACCGCTCTGACCGAACCCAAGAGCCAGCTGTCAGAAAACGTTTTATTTCGTTAAGGTTAGCTTTGGTCATCTCGATGAACATCGGGCCGCTCTTTCTCAAGTGTGTAAATGGGTTGTAGGAATTCGTTTTCACCATTTGAATCGGCCCAACGGTTGCTGTGTCTTACCCACCATAAGGTACCCAATCCTAAAGTTCTCATCACTTACCAATAATATTTTAAACCATTGACAATTATATATTATGATTAATCACAATAAACATTACAAAACTTTTGAACACAAGTATAATGCCAAAGCTATCAAAATACATATGCAAAAAATATAGTATAAAAAATTATATGTTGCGTTTGAAAGATTAATCTCAATAAATACTACGAACTTATTGACACTAAAGAATAATATACAAAGTTATTGATATGTATAAATAAAAAATAACTATGCAAACAAACATTTAATTATCTTTAAATATAAGAACTTGCACTATTATATATTATATATTGTTACAATGAATATTATATTATTTAAATAACAAAAATCAATTAGTTACTATATCACTTAAATTTGAATGAATTGGAATATATAATACACAACGACTTCAATGTCACAATAAATATATGTATAATTTAAATATAATTATTCTAATAACAAAATGAGACTATCAATCAAATATTACATAATAGTACTAAAAAAGAAATATGGTACATTCAAAAGAGGCGATAGAGCTAGTATTAATATATATATATATTATTAGTTCGTGAATCTGGTTTGTTAGAAATTTTGAGTTTTGACTTTTGTTTCGTTTGGAATTCAAACATTCATTCGTGTATACTTTAGTTGTTGCGTAAGATACACAATATAACAAGGACATTCTTCTTGCATTATAAATTATTTTGTTGATGGATGAGATTTCTTTTAACCTACCATGAGATCAATTAGGAGACTTGAATCATGGGAGAGGAAAAAATATTTAAATTATAATTTATAATATTGAAATTATACTAAAAAACTCGATCGAATTAATTAAGCTCAAATATTAAGAATTACATAAATTGCCTATAACTTACAAAATCATTTATATTTGACTATAAATGTATCTATAGTTTTTATTTCACCTTTTAATCTTAAAATATGTAATGATTATATTTTATTAAAATTCTAAAAAATGACGAGTCTAAAATTGAATTTCAAAATCTTAAACCTCGTGTTAATAAATTATTATTAACTTTCTCATATTTTTTAGAATATATCACATTAAATCCATAAGATGCTACATTATATTTTTCTATTGAAATTATAGAATATGTCTGAAATTATGATAAGAGTATTCATAGATATGACATATAAAAAAAGATACACATAAGAGACTTAATAAATTATTTATTATTGTACTCATTCTATCTTATAAATTAATCCAAAATTGTTCTGAAATCCAATGTGATACAATGTGATATTTCAACATTTTCCAAAATTATTTTTAAGTTGTCCATACTTTTTAAATTATGATATTCAGAAATCGATAAACTCATTCTATGGTGGTCGTAATTTAGGCTCCATCACGGTCAAATTCTTCATTCTTCGATCGGAATACAATGAAAGTTAAAGAAACGATGATCAAAGTGGAGAAATGAAGAGGATTTCATATTTATCAGAATCAAATAGAAATGAGATTGTTTATAATTATCTTTTTGTAGGGGCATTTAATTAAAATTCTAAACAATGATGAGTCCAAAATCTTAAATCTCATGTTAATAAATTATTATTAACCTCCTCATATTTTTTAGAATATATCACATTAAATCCATAAGATGCTATATTATATTTTTCTATTGAAATTATAGAATATGTCTGAAAATATAATAAGAATGTTCATAGATATGAGATATAAAGGAAGAAGATAAAATATAAGAAAGTTAGATTTATCATTTATTATTGTATTCATTCTATCTTATATATGAAATCCAATGTGAGACAATGTGATATTTCAACATTTTCCAAAATCATTTTTAAGTTATCCATACTTTATAAATTTAGATATTCATAAATCGATAAACTCATTCTCCAGTGGCAATAAATTAGGCTCCGTCATGGTTAGATTCTTCATTCTTAGATCGGAAAACAATGAAAGTTAAAGGAACTACGATCAAAGTGGAGAAATGACGAGGACTTTATATTCATCAGAATCAAATAGAAATGAAATTTTTTATTTAATTATCTTTTTTGTAGGGGCATTTAATTGAAATTCTAAATTATGACGAATCTAAAATTGGATTTCAAAATTTTAAACCTCGTGTTAATAAATTATTATTAACCTACTCATATTTTTTAGAATATATCACATTAAAATCATAAGATGCTAAATTATATTTTTCTATTGAAATTATAGAATATATCTAAAATTATGATAATATATATGACATATAAAGAAAGAACATACAACATAAGGGACTTAAATAGAAATGAGATTTTTTATTTAATTATCTTTTTTGTTGGGGTTCATTTAAAAAAAAAAATCTTTTTGTTGGGCCATTTAATTGAAATTCTAAACAATAACAAGTCTAAAATTGAATTTTAAAATCTTAAACCTCGCGTTAATAAATTATTATTAACCTCCTCATATTTATAATATGAATGTCTCTAAATTTTGAAAACTTTAAAAATAATGTATAAATTATCAAAAGACGTATCCGAAAAAGACAAAAAAAAATTAATATTCACTATAGGTTATTCTTAAACGATTTTTAAATTTCGTGGGTTTATCATGCAATTTACAAACTTTGAAAAATCACATTTACACTATTTTAAACATTAGGGACAACGCCATAATTTTGTTATAAAAAATAAGAAATTGAATGCATAATGCATTTTCATAATCAAATTTGTGAATTATAGTTGAAAAATCGTAATGAATTATGAATCATAATTTATAATTAGAATTAAAAATATATATTATTATATTTCAAAAACAGATTATGTATTCTATAATACATAATTCGTTTTCATAAGTTTTGGATCAAATTTAACATAATTATTAAAGTTTGAAGAGTGTAGATTTATTTTTTCAATAATTAGTATATAGATTAATTTGGGAAGAGAAATAAAAAATTGGGATAAAAATTAAAACCCTAAATATTGGAATTTGGAAGTAAAGAAATGTTGCTAGCGACAATGGGAGATTTTCCGGCAATAGGATGAGCTTGTTCTTTGAAAATTGACACCAAAATATAGCCGTTGGGCTGAAACATTGTATAAAAAGGACCCATTTTAGAATATTCGGTCTGTATACTCTCCTCTGAATTCCCTAGGTTTATTTTCTCAATCATTACGATCGAAGATCGTGAGATGTTCAGGGCGGCAAGGTATTTACTGAAGAACTCTAGAATCCAGCGGTTTTCTACTTCCAGTAATCAATTCCATTTGGAAGACGAAGGTGACTGGTTTTACGCAAGGGAATGGTGGAATTTCAACCCTTCCAGTAGCCGCACAGTCTTTCGAGAAGTTTCCCAACTTGGGAACGGCGTCGTTTCGGTCTTGGCTCATCCTTCTTCTCAACCTGTACGTTTTCCTTAGTTAATTACGCTTAAACGCCTTGATTCCTCTTTTTATGATCACTTTAATTGGGTATGTGACTCCGATGACCTTCAGATGAATCATTTTTAGAATCCTTTTGTGCTTTCCCATTATTGCGTTCATATTTTGCATTGGATTATTTTGCAACGTAATGCAGGGTAAATCTTACTGGGAACAAACCGAGGAATGGCTAAAACGAAGATGCAGGGATATATACCCAAATTCTACCCACGAACAAGAATTCAAAGTTAGTTGTTATGAATGGAGAACACTACACTTTAATGAATATACTCGCCAAAGCACAGTTAAAGTATTGGCTGCACTTAGAGAAGGAGAATCTGACTCTATCTTCTTAATGCAGCAGCCTCATTGCCTATCTGTACCATGTAATTTTTGCTACAATTTCTCTTCATAATCCTTGTCTTAACTATATTATCTTAAGTTTTGAGGCTGCCTTTTTACGATATGATTCACTTTCTACAGATGTAAAGAGCATGATCTCTACAGGCCTAGCTACCTTATCAGCATCTAGATGTAATGGTATCAAGAACGCAGTGGAAGGGAACGAAAGCATCAATATTTTATGCATTGGTCATGGAGGGGGAAGCATCCCTTTGTTCTTAGCTAGTAAAATCAAAGGTAAAAGCTTTTGTAGTTGCAAAATCTTGGTTAAGGTTAAAAACTAGAAAATGGCGTGTTTGGTCCCAAAATTTGGTAATTTTGGCAAATTTGGTCTCCATACTTTTATTTGGAATTTGCAATCCCTATATTTTAATAGTTTTGGCAAAAGTGGTCCTTATGGTTTCCGAAATTTGGCAAATTTGGTCCCCATGTGTCATGGACTAATTTTGTCACATCCATTAAACTTTGATAACTAGATTTGTCAAAATGTGGATTAGTTTTGCTAAAAATACAAAGTTTTGGGATTAGTTTTGCCACCAGAAAACTATGAAGACTAAATTTGCCAAAATGAAGAAAATTTGAGGTTCAAATTTGTCAAATCATACAAATTTTGGGACCTTAAATGACTTTCGCCCATTAAAATCTCATAGTTGAATTTTCCAGGTGCTATTGTTCACATAGTTGAACTTGATCCTACTGTTATTTCAGCTTCAACTAAAGCAATGGGCTTTCCGTCATTCTCCATCATGACCCCGTCTGGAAATCGAGCTTATCCGAACCCCGATCCTATTCAAAATATACTATGGAAAGGTACTCATGAGAGGCTACTATTGTTTAATTCAGATGCTGAAAATTTCATCCTTGAAAACACGAACATGTACGATCTCATCTTTATCGATGCGTATGATGGAGATGATATTTTTCCCCGAAAACTATGGCAACCCGATACCCCGTTTATTCAATCTCTCGGGAATCGTCTTCATCCCGATCATGGAACTGTGGTTATTAACCTTCATGCTGATGACTTGAATCTTAGCCATGTTTCTCAAGTATGTCGATCGTTTAAAAATGCGATTCTCGGGGATCGGAGTATTACCGGGATTGCTTATAGTGTCTCGGTTCCTTGGGTATGTAATACTACACTTGTAGTAGGGAGAGGATTGAGGGGGAACAATGAATGGAGCATGAGTTTGAAGAGACTAATGTGTCATTCTCTACAAGTTGAAAAACTTCTAGGTACGCCTTTTTCTTGTTTGGAATACATTAAAAGAGGGTTCACTTTAGAGAATTATTAAATTGAATGATGAGGAGAAGAAATAATTTCGTAAGCATTAGGTAACTTTATGAAGAGATTGTTCGTATAGGAAATCAAATTGGGCACAAGTTCGACCTAATCGAGATTATTTGTAAACTCTTATGCGACACCGATTCTTCAATTTTTCACATTTACCTGTGTCGGATCGAGTCGGAATCTCTGACTCGTTCCTACACTTGACACTTGGTATAAAACGACATTGTTTTGATTTCTTTCTTAATTTGATTTTTTTCTTCACGGGAAACATAACTTATGTATTTTCACGATTTTATTATGTAGTCGATCTACTTGTAAATTATTCATCAATTAGATGATGGACTAGAAAGTAATTGTTTTTCGGAGATGGTAGAATAGCCAAGTGTTACTTATTTTTTATAGTTAAATAAATTTATATATTTATTAAAGTGTTTTATGTAAAAATAAGATGATTATGAATTTATTAAAGTGTTTGATAAAAATAAGATGATTATAATTAAATAAAAATATCATTATATCCTTATACATACAAATTAAAGATACTTAGATTTTAATAATTAGAAGTAATGATATATTAGTCTTTTTTCAAATCACGATCGTATCAATCTATGATGAAATTGTGATTTTTGGCAAATACAGTTATTCCGCTTTTAAATCGTGTGTTAAAAAATAACGATTTTGTGATTATACTGTACTTTGAATCGTCGTTCCAAACAAACTCATTAACATTGATGATTTCTTAGTTTTCACTTTGGTCGTCAAAGCCGAATTTTTTTCGAGAGATTGTGGTTTTTTTGGATTAACTCAAGACAAAATTTGTTAGCATTCATTTATGCTAAAACTGACTGATAATTACGTGTGTATTTCATCCATTATTATTATTATTATTTGATTTTTTGACTGGAAAGTGGCTTCGAATAAATTGGTTCTTATTCTTTATAATCAAAATCCTTCTTTAAGTATTTTTTCCATGATGTGCACGACTCACGTAAACTAAGCAAAGTTGTCTTTTTAATCTAGCTTTTCGATAATTTCTTTATAAATATATTTTATATAACTTTTTATTAAGTTAAATTTTATTTAATTATCAATTGAAATGACAATTGTGCCCTCTAAACCTAACCCACGGGTTAGGGTTGGATAACATTAACCGTAATACCGGTCGCCATCATTTTAGGCTTGACTCGTATGTACGGATACTCCCTCCTTTTATTTAACCAATTCCCCTTTCTAAATATAGTCTAATACTTATAAATAAAAACTAACTCATCTTCCTCATCACATTAAGATCATCGTATCGTATTATCGTCTCAAATTTAACAATCATATGGCAGATAAACGATCGTTGCACGAATGTTTTCTTCATCAACTTTCTATTGTAAATCGAATCATTATTCTTTTTATTCGAATTTTATGTATATGTGTATTCATTATGTATTTTTTATAAATATATGCCAATTTGGCGGTTTTGTTTTTGTTGAATTTGATTTGTTTTTGGCAGAATGACATTGGGAATGACGCCGGAGATAAAGTTTTCGATTTCTGTGAATCGGAATTGTTCCCTGAGAATTCGGAGGTGGCGTCTAATTTCATCGGAGAACCGGTGTCTACGGCGGCGGGGAATATTAGTAGCTTGTCGATGATATTTGATGTTGATCATATTAAAATTGATTTGCCGGCGTCGATTGATTTCTCGCCGGATATCTTAGATATCCCGTCGGAAAATCATTTTTCTTTGGAGAATTTGATGAGCTGTTCGTTGCCGGCGCATCCGGACTGTCTTTCATCTCTACCGCCGTACATCCCGCTGCCAATTTCACATCCAGCAACCTCGCTTATCAATAATTCCTTAATTCCGACGAATTTTCCGGCGACCGTGGCGTCGTCCCCTTCGTTTTCATCTGAAACAACCGAGATTTTTCCCGGCGGCGGAATTATGAATCTTTCAAACCAGGAGGTGGAATTTGAAGGCGATAGCGGTGACCTTTTTCTTCATGATTTAATCTTCAACTGTACAAATGATATTCAGGTACATGAAAATCAATTATTCTGCAGAATCAATTAAAAGAATTGATTCTTCTGAGTTTGTTCCTTTTTTTCCATGAAGAATCTTAGTGGTGAAAACCAGCATCTTGTTAATGATGGAACAAATTCTAATCTTCTAGAAGATTCCACTTTCAAAATCGGAAAACTTACAACTGCAGAAAGGAAAAGGAAGATTCATAGATACTTGAAGAAGAGAAAGCAGAGAAATTTCACCAAGAAAATAAAGGTACACCCACTACTTTCACATTAATTATAAAGGTTCTAGTTTATAATAAAAATAAAATTACTACTATGATCTCATGTTTAAAGTAAACAATAAGTTTGTTTTGTTCAGTTTTTTAAAATTGATTCGTGATGAGGTGTAATAAGATAGGATGATCGTGAATTTTTAAGTATATTTGTTAAAATTATGGTATTATTATCGTGATTTATATAAAAATATTAATATATATTTATATTTATAAAATAATAATAAAATATAATCATATTAGAATTAATATAAGTAAAGGTAAATTAGTATTTTCCAAAATCACGATAAGACAAAGATTGATTTTTTAAAGATATGAAGTTTCAAAACGGTTTGCACAACCGTTCAATAATGACTATTGAAGATATGAAGTTTCATCACATGGCACTTAAAATCATGATTCACTCGATAGTATTTAAGATATGATGCTTTAAAATCGTTCAATAATGACTATCGAGTATCCAGTAAATATAAGCGGTTTTTGACAATTATGTATTATTTTTAAATTTTTTAAAGTTTGAAAATATAATATTATATCTTTCTAAGTTTACGNACTTGAATCTTAGCCATGTTTCTCAAGTATGTCGATCGTTTAAAAATGCGATTCTCGGGGATCGGAGTATTACCGGGATTGCTTATAGTGTCTCGGTTCCTTGGGTATGTAATACTACACTTGTAGTAGGGAGAGGTTTGAGGGGGAACAATGAATGGAGCATGAGTTTGAAGAGACTAATGTGCCATTCTCTACAAGTTGAAAAACTTCTAGGTACGCCTTTTTCTTGTTTGGAATACATTAAAAGAGGGTTCACTTTAGAGAATTATTAAATTGAATGATGAGGAGAAGAAATAAAGTCGTAAGCATTAGGTAACTTTATAAAGAGATTGTTCGTATAGGAAATCAATTTGGGCACAAGTTCAGCCTAATCGAGATTATTTGTAAACTTTTATGCGACATCGATTCTTCAATTTTTCACATTTACCTGTGTCGGACCGAGTCGGAATCTCTGACTCGTTCTGACACTTGACACTTGGTATAAAACGATGTTTTTTTATTTCTTTCTTAATTTGATTTTTTTCTTCACGGGAAATGTAATTTATGTATTTTCACGATTTTATTATGTAGTCGATCTACTTGTAAATTATTCATCAATGAGATGATGGACTGGAAAGTAATTGTTTTTTAGGAGATGGTAGAATAGACAAGTGTTACTTATTTTTTATAGTTAAATCTTCTCATAGAATAAATTTATATATATCTGTAGTTTTAAATTTTGAGTTTAGGTAAAGTTCAACAAATTCTAATAATTATTTTTATATTTTGTTGTACATAATAATTCGAGTTGAGTCGAAATTGATCGAGCCGTATCTCATCGAGTCGATCGAACAAATCAGTGATACATAGTTAAACTCATCAATGGGTGGACCCACCATTGACTCAATGAGTTTAATTTGATCAAATAGGTTGATTTGTCAATAAAATACTTCAATTTTATCCTAAAAACAATAAGTTAAATTTGTTTGCCCATACTGGTATTGATTTTTTGGCCTAATCAACATGTAAATTAGGTCTATGTAATTTATTTTTAATTTATATTGTTATTAATTCAAACAAATAAGAATAAAAGAATTATACAAACTTCATATTTAATCTACATCAAATTTAGATCTAACTTAACCGACTCAAAAGCCGTACTGATTAGGATTTTTTTAAATATCGGCCAAAATTTCAGATATATCGAAAATTTTAAATATTGGTTTGTATGAATTGGGCCTTGCTTTTGAAAAAATACGGTGCGATGAGACATGGTGAACGATGATTCTTAAATTAGAAATGAAATTTTCATGGATTTATTAAAATTATTGGTAATATTGTGGTATAATAACCGTGATTTATGTAAAAATAAGATGATTTTTAAATTAGAAATGAGATGATCCTGAATTTATTTAAGTGTTTGATAAAATTGTGGTATCATAATTAAATAAAAATAGCATTATATCCTTATACATACAAATTAAAGATATTTATATTTTAATTATTAGAAGTAATGATATATATTAGTCTTTTTTCAAATCACAATGGTGTCAATTTCTGATGAAATTGTGATTTTTAGCAAGTACCGTTATTCAGCTTTTAAATCGTATGTTAAAAAATAATGATTTTGTGATTATATTGTACTTTGAATAGTCGTTCCAAACAAACTCATTAACATTGATGATTTCTTAGTTTTCACTTTGGTCGTCAAAGCGGAATTTTTTTTCGAGAGATTGTGGTTTTTTTGGATTAACTCAAGATAAAATTTGTTAGCATTCATTTATGCTAAAACTGACTGATAATTACGTGTGTATTTCATCCATTATTATTATTATTATTTGATTTTTTGACTGGAAAGTGGCTTCGAATAAATTGGTTCTTATTCTTTATAATCAAAATCCTTCTTTAAGTATTTTTTCCATGATGTGCACGACTCACGTAAACTAAGCAAAGTTGTCTTTTTTATCTAGCTTTTCGATAATTTCTTTATAAATATATTTTATATAACCTTTTATTAAGTTAAATTTTATTTAATTATCAATTGAAATGACAATTGTGCCCTCTAAACCTAACCCACGGGTTAGGGTAGGGAACTAGGGATGCAGTTGGATAACATTAACCGTAATACCGGTCGCCATCATTTTAGGCTTGACTCGTATGTACGGATACTCCCTCCTTTTATTTAACCAATTCCCCTTTCTAAATATAGTCTAATACTTATAAATAAAAACTAACTCATCTTCCTCATCACATTACGATCATCGTATCGTATTATCGTCTCAAATTTAACAATCATATGGCAGATAAACGATCGTTGCACGAATGTTTTCTTCATCAACTTTCTATTGTAAATCGAATCATTATTCTTTTTATTCGAATTTTATGTATATGTGTATTCATTATGTATTTTTTATAAATATATGAGTTTGGATTAAATACATGCCAATTTGGCGGTTTTGTTTTTGTTGAATTTGATTTGTTTTTTGCAGAATGACATTGGGAATGACGCCGGAGATACAGTTTCCGATTTCTGTGAATCGGAATTGTTCCCTGAGAATTCGGAGGTGGCGTCTAATTTCATCGGAGAACCGGTGTCTACGGCGACGGGGAATATTAGCAGCTTGTCGATGATATTTGATGATGATCAGGTTAAAATTGATTTGCCGGCGTCGATTGATTTCTCGCCGGAAAATCATTTTTCTATGGAGAATTTGATGAGATGTTCGTTGCCGGCGCCTCCGTCAATACCGTCCTATGAGGACTGTCTTTTATCTCTACCACCGTACATCCCGCTGCCAATTTCACATCCAGCAACCTCGCTTGTCAATAATTCCCTAATTCCGACGTATTTTCCGGCGACCGCGGCGTCGTCCCCTTCGTTTTCATCTGAAACAACCGAGATTTTTCCCGGCGGCGGAATTTTGAATCTTTCAAACCAGGAGGTGGAATTTGAAGGCGATAGCGGTGACCTTTTTCTTCATGATTTAATCTTCAACTGTACAAATGAAATTCAGGTACATGAAAATCAATTATTCTGCAGAATCAATTAAAAGAATTGATTCTTCTGAGTTTGTTCCTTTTTTTCCATGAAGAATCTTAGTGGTGAAAACCAGCATCTTGTTAATGACGGAACAAATTCTAATCTTCTAGAAGATTCCACTTTCAAAATCGGAAAACTTACACCTGCAGAAAGGAAAAGGAAGATTCATAGATACTTGAAGAAGAGAAAGCAGAGAAATTTCACCAAGAAAATAAAGGTACACCCACTACTTTCACATTAATTATAAATGTTCTAGTTTATAATAAAAATAAAATTACTACTATGATCTCATGTTTAAAGTATTTTAAACTATAAGTTTGTTTTGTTCAGTTTTTTAAAATTGATTCGTGATGAGGTGTAATAAGATAGGATGATCGTGAATTTTTAAGTATATTTGTTAAAATTATAGTATTATTATCGTGATTTATGTAAAAATATTAATATATATTTATATTTATAAAAAATAATAAAATATAATCATATTAAAATTAATATAAGTAAGGGTAAATTAGTATTTTCCAAAATCACGATAAGACAAAGATTGATTTTTTAAAGATATGAAGTTTCAAAACAGTTTGCACAACCGTGCAATAATGACTATTGAAGATATGAAGTTTCATCACATGGCACTTAAAATCATGATTCACTCGATAGTATTTAAGATATGATGCTTCAAAATCGTTCAATAATGACTATCGAGTATCCAGTAAATATAAGCGGTTTTTGACAATTATGTATTATTTTTAAATTTTTTAAAGTTTGAAAATATAATATTATATCTTTCTAAGCTTACGAGACCAAATACAAACTATAAATATATTTAAAATATCAACGAGTATTATAAAAAGTTAAATTTATAATATTGATTGATGAAATTATATTTAAATTATCAAATCTTTTAATATATAATCTGACACTCATATATGTTAGATTTTAAAGATACCCTTCTACATTTTGTTATAAAATCATCGTTTCATCAACTCCACTTAAGCAGTATGCTTGTCGGAAAACACTAGCCGACACGCGGCCACGAGTCCACGGAAGGTTTGCAAAGAACAATGAATTGAGAGAACTAATAAGGAGAACCAATGAGGATGATATAGACGAATGCATGAGCCGGTTTTCAAATTCTAGTTGCGTTCAACAAAAAAAGGTTAGCACGAAACACTCGTTACACATATTATCTCCCGACCAATTGGATATCGACACTTACCAAGTTTTATGACCAAAGATTTTGTGGTTTATGTAGATTGGGTTGAAAGAAGAGATTGATTTGGATTACAAAGATAAAATTGTACACATAAATGACGTTGCTTCTTACATGTCCAAGTACCCTATTCAATCATGGATATAGAGAATGATACAAATGAATCGGTACATCGTGGGACTGTTAAGAATGAAATTTACACAAGTATTCTTCATCTGCAATCAGTGCGTTTGTTTTTTCATATAAAATACTTGATCTCGAGTTCTAAGTACAACATTTTTTAAAGATAATGGATGCGGTAAGATGTGATGACACTGAGAGTTTAATAAGAAATGACATGAATTTTCAAAAAAGATTAGTAAAATTATGGTATTATAATCGTGTTTTATATAAAAATATCAATATATATTTTACATGTCTAATTTTGATGCGAATTTTTCATCGAGATTGCTAGCAAGCATTACAAGGATTTTGTGTAATTTGCTCTTTGCTTAGGATTTACTAGATTTGGGCCCAAAAATGGGAGAGTGGCTTTCAGGCCTATAAGTACATGATCTAAAGACAAAAAATGAGTTACAACTTTTGGCACGTAACCAAGGCACAAAATTCATGTGGTGTTGTTACGATTTGTGTGGTTTTGCATTGAATTTTGCATAGTTTTGTCATTTGGGTTAAATTCACATGGATCTTATCCTTGATCCGTGTGGTTATGCATTTAGCCTGTAACCGCACATTTTGTTCGTAAACTCGCAAGGTTCTAGACCAGATTTGTGTTTGCGTCCATACTCGTGTGGTTTTGTTGAAATCATGGTAATTGTGTTATTTAGGTTTCTTTTCAGTTTGTTCTCGCTTGGTGTGCGTGTGACATCGAGTTGTATTGTAGCTTTCAATTGATTATAGTGGAAATCAATGTAGAATTTACTCTTCCGATGATGATACATTTTGTAGTCAATTTCATATATCGCTTATGTAAGACATAATTCCAACTAATTGAGCTAGATTTCTATAAAAATTAAATTTACTAATCAAAAATACCCTCGCATATTTTTTAGACAATAACTATGAGGACATGAAATTTAGTCACTGAGAGCTATGTGTTGTGTTAGATTGTGTTTTGACATTATGACTATTCAAAGTCACAAAGATGATTTATGATGAAGAATTAGATATGGAATTGAATCTCCGTTTAGTTGGTAAATATGCGTCGATGTGTTTTGTGTTTGGGATAACGGGTTTTATGATGGTCTGAATAAATATTCATCTCCGATCACCTGCATGAGCCCATCTGCCAACTAGGATTCTGGAAGCTCTGATTTAGATGAGCGGATGCAGACCTTACTTGCTCAGTTAGAAAGAGTTGAAGCAAAAGTGAGAGCACTGAGAAACAATACTCATAAACCCCTTATAGACGAGGGCGCTAATATGATCACGAGCCCCCGAGATAGGTTTTGTTCCACTAGGGGGAGAATAAACATTACTCTTCAACAAGATCGAGAACTTAATTGAGTCAACATTCATGTAGATGCGTGAAAAGATTGAGCATAATAATGCTTAGATAAACTGATGGAGGCCAATGACGACGGGTGTACGACAAACACACTGGCGAATGTACCACGGTCTTCATTGCACTGCTAATAATAACTAAATACTCGAAGAGAATCACTGAGTTACAATAGGTTTGCTTGGAACTCTGATCAGAATAGCGATGTAGTATGATGAGTTAGTAAGATCATGAGTTTGTTAAGATACACAAAACAAAAGAATAATTACAATGAGATTATCGTTAAAAAATCACGATTCGATTGCCACTGTTAAAACCAAATATATCTACATCGCGATTTTGAAAATGACTATATTACTTTTGTTTTTACAACTAAATAAATAATGTGTGTTTTCATTATTAAAAATAATAAAGTATATTAGTATTTTACAAAAAGTAGGATAATGATACCATAATTTTAGCAAACACACTTATACAAATTAAATCTAATAACTCATAATATTTTTTTCTTAAGTCAAACAAATTAGATCTTACACGATCCACTTAAAACTCGTAATTATCAATATTTTGTTTAAATAACGATCAAAACCAATGTGCTCGAAATTTCTGATAAACCGGAAATTTAAAAAGTGGCTCTAATATCATATATAAAAATAACCAAAACGCGACCATTTGAAAATTTCCATCCTCTAATATCTCATCAAGTAATATTATTATAATTTAGGCAAATTCTATAGTATCAAATTATTTGTTCATGACTTGAGACATAATTTAAAATATGGAAAAGTATATATATGAGAAAATATATTGTGGTAATTAAATTTTCTACTAAAATTATGAAATAACACCAATGATGTCATGTCTTGACGTGCCTAGAGTAATACCGTGTACACATCTAGTGCAACCCGATACATCGACACTCATACGAGACATGTCTTCGACCCGTCTAAATATTTATTGTTGTTTTATATTTGGGTCAAATTTATACCATAAAACTCATTTTTATGGTTACTTTCAAAATCTTTATTATCATATTATGTTCTAAGTGATTATGTTTAATATAATATTGTAATTAATTTTCTTTTAATCTTAAATTTTTAATATGAACATAACTCTTATAATTGTTCTATAAAAGTTGGATATTTTTTAATTGCTAATTATAATTTTAAACATTTTAATTATATTTATTTCTTAATACATTAAATATAAAATTACTTAATTTTATATAATAGTTTTATATTAATTGTCTTAAATAAAGAGTTTTATATTATTCAATTTTAATGCGAATATACTTTTTAATATTTAATATACCAGATTTCTAGGTTTTTATTTATAATATCAATAGTTTTTATTTTTAAATTTTATTATCTTACTTATAGTTTTCATTATTTATATTTAGATACGTCGAAAACTTGACACGTATATTTTAACCACATTAACGCAGTCACGTCGACTAGTTAACTAATTCAAATCATAGATCAACATCACTAGAATAATGATATTGTCAAGAATATTTAATAATAATAATAATATAAAATAATAAAATAATGTAACAAATTATTAATTTGGTATATGATAAAGATGCTTTCTCTACTCACGTAGTCACGTGTCGACTACGTGAAAAACAAAAACCACCCAATTATTCAAAAGCGATTATCCATTAACATAAGCACGACTTACCAACTACTCCCACACAAATACGAACATAATAAAATTAAATAAAAATATAACTTTTAAAAGTTTACACTGTTCATGAAAACATTTATTAGC
Organism: Utricularia reniformis; assembly: GCA_009725065.1. NCBI lineage: Eukaryota > Viridiplantae > Streptophyta > Magnoliopsida > Lamiales > Lentibulariaceae > Utricularia > Utricularia reniformis. Next base: position 26,465 of record RWGZ01000221.1, read on the forward strand.
CAGACCTTTAAAATTTTAATTTTGTTTAATAATTTTCCAGCCACAAAAAGAATTATCGTAATATTATGATAAAAAAATTCTCATAATTTGCACATAATGACAAAACCAACCTTCAAACTTTGTTAATCGGTTAAGTAACAATGTAAATGTCCTGCATTTTATTCTTCTTTGACATATTGTATTTGCATTTATGTCTTCCAATTGAAATACGGAACAAATTGAGCCAATTATTTCTTTAGACTTCAATTGCTAACAAAATTGAAAATTGAGAACCGATTCAGCCAAAAAAGAAAAAATATAAGGACCATTTTTTTTCTATACAAACTTTGAATGCATAATAATTCCAATTATAAAATTTGTAGACTAAATTTATCAAATTAATAAAATTACGATATGTCACACATGTAGTCCATAAAAGCAAAAATAGTCATAAGTTTTCTAAGAACCTGTATGTTTCGTATAAAATGGAATCGGATTGGGATTAAATGCGCCGACATTAATGTCTGGGGGGAAGTTGGGGAGTTCCAAAATACATAAAAATGTAATCTTTGCGATGGAAAATAACATACAATTCAAGTGTAACTTCAATTTCTTTTTCTTTTAGAAAATGCGTACTGCAAATCTACCTTTATTGTAGTGTGTTGGGGTTGGAGTCACATGTCTCACAAACACCATTAAAGACTCCCCCTTTCTTCTTCATTTTGACCGTTCACTTTATTTCTAGCGCCTCGTCTCACTTTCTCTGCAGTTTCAAAACGCTTATGGGTCTTCTGTTTTGTAATGTTTGATCCGGTGACTTACGCCATTGTTTAGTTTTGATTTTTTCTGGGTAAAAACAAAAGTTCCCTTCCTTTGATTTCTGTTCGTATATTCAAATTTTCTGGCTTGTTTTTTCAGGGAATCTGTGGTTTTTTTCTGCTGGGATTCTTCGTTTGAATTGAAAAGCTTAATCTTTTATGGGTTCAGGTTGGTGAAGATCGATGTTTCTCCCCTTCTTTTTCACTTGCTCTCTTTTGCAATTTTATTTGTTTTCAAGCGTTTTCTTGACTATGTTGAAATATTTCTACGTGGAAATAGAAGTATTCTATTTATAATATCGTGATATCATCAGTAATTGATTTGAAATTCACCTTATCTTCCGTACCCATTGAATTCTGGATTTTTATATGGTATCCTAGTTATAGGGTGGGTTGGATTGGTCCGTATCCGTTTAAACAAAAAAAACTCGGGAAGAAAAGCGCCCTTAGGTGACAAAATATATCGACTATTGACTCGAGCACTATAGAGGCTATTGAAGCAAGTTTGAATCGAACCAAAGCCACTTCAATTTGAAGGGGGAGTGTTGAAATATTGTCTCACTTCGGTTGTGGAAATAGAAATATTCTAGTTTATAAGAGATGTGATATTATGGGTAATTGGTTTGACCTAGCCTTTTATTTAATGTGATTCACTTCTCTTATGAACTAAGCTACACCGACACATTTTCGACCAATTGAATCTTAAATTTTTATATGGTATTGTAGCTCTAGGGTGGGTTTTGGACTGATCCTTATAAAAGCTAGAATAAAAGTGTGCTTAGATGATAAAATAAATCTTTGTATGACTCGAGCACTAACGAATCTATCGAAACAAGTCACTGGATCAAAGTTAGTTCGACTCGAGAGGGAGTGTTCAAATGTTGTGAAAATAGAAATATTCTAGTTTATAAGATGTGTGATATTACGAGCAATTAGTTTGACCTAGTTTTTTTTCATTCTCTTATGAACTGGATTACACAGACACTCTTTCGATCCATTGAATCATGAATTTCTATTGACTCCCCTTTTCATTTTGCTCGATGAAAAATCTTAAAACATAACCCTATAAGTTGTTTAATTTGATTTAGCTTCTGATTTTGAATAGACAAACATCTGAAATTTTAAATTGTTTTAGAAGCATGTAACATGTCATGTTGATCCTTTTTTCATGTGAGTCTTTTAAATTTTTCCATTTTTGTATACAAATTTGGCCTAACTTGTGATCGTTAAGTGATTATTTCCTTGATTGAATTCTCATAAACAAGTTACGTGTTACAGAGAATTGCTTCTAAAAATATGATTTAGATATGAAGAAAGCAAGAGATCAAAGTGAACAAAGTCTTGTTCTTAAAGATTCTGAGAAAAAACATATATCACGAAGAATCAGATCATGTAGAATTGAGCTTCTTTTCCCGAGTATTTCGAAGCAAATTACGACATCCGGTGAGAAGTATATTCTTCGTTGTCTCGAACTTATATATGATTACGCATCTAAAGGAACTTCAAGCTTCAACTCGTCGAAACCAGATGTTTCGAATATGCCTTCGTTCCTCGTCAAATACCCGATCGCCTCTCGTGTCGATTGGAAAATCGGGAGCATGCAAAAGATTTTGAATAGTTCATTGCTTAAACAGTTCAGTTCTGATTATATTGCTGGTTCCTCTCCTCCTCCTCGACTCCGATTCAGATGCTCGTTTTCCGGTGAGATCGGAATGATCGGAGTCGAAGGAACATTGCAATGTACATGGAAAAACGGAGTTCCGAATCATGTTTTTAGTGTCGAAAACACGAAGGAGGTTTATACTGCGAGTTGTACGAAACCCGAATCTTCGAATTGTAAAGATTTGGAGTGTGTATATACTTTCTGCGCACGCAAAACGAATGACGATTTGAGCAATAGAGAAACTATTGCTACAATGCTTGTGTTTACTTCAATAACATTATGTTCAAGTATGGAGGAGCAAATCAAGGAGAGTAAGTTCATTCTATATGTTGATCAAAATAACACGAAATTTACGAGAAAGACGGGAAATTTGTTCCGATCGGGACAGTTATTAAAACAGCTTTCGATTTCAAGAGCTTCGGGTAAAAATGCTTCTCTTTTAGAATCTAGTGAAAAAAATGATCTTTTAAGGCATGAGAATGCAGCTATTGTTACAAGGGAAATTTTTTATAAGCCTTTGGTTAGTGATATTGGAGGATGGGGAATTAAGTTCTTGAAGAAATCTTGTGAAAACAAGAGAAATATTAATGGTGAATGTTCGTTAACAAATATGAATGTTTTGATTCCTGCGGGTGTTCATGGTGTTGTCGAAGATGATTCGGGTGGGCATTCGACTTTGATCGAACGGTGGGTATCGGGTGGTAATTGTGATTGTGGTGGATGGGATATGGGATGCCCGTTGACGGTGCTTGAAGCAAGTAAGAGGGGCTTGGATTGTACAGGGAAATGCAATGGGGTTCATCTTTTCATAAAGGTTCTCTCTAATATCTAGTTATTGAATTAATCTGTTGTTAAATTTGTGGAGTCATGTTAAGCTAAGTAGGGATTGCATAGGGATATAACGTATAAGAAGGAAGAGATCATATGGTAAAAGACTTGAACTAGTCATGTATGATGGTTCATAATTTCTTTTATAAATCAATTCAACTTATATCTCACTCCTAATGTGGGACAATTAATATTATCACACCCTTTAAATTCAATCACCTAATAAGTTGAGTTTGATCATTCAAACGGGTGGATTAGCAACCAATCAATTTTATTAAGCTGGACTAACCTTAATAAGGTTGCTTAGGATTTTTCTAAACTCATTTTGATATCATGTTAAATTTCTAGAGTCTGTCAAATTACATGAAAGTGTGCTTGGATTAACGTATAAGATAATGAAATCACATCTTATAAAAATCATTGTTCCGGAATCTCTCTTATAAATTAATTCAACTTACATCACACTTCAAGTGTAAAACAATTGTTATATTTCAACACACCCTTTAAGTTCAATCATCCGATAAGTTGGACATAGCAATTCAAATTAATGGATTACCAACGGATCAATTCCATTAAGCCTGATTAACCTGGGCAAGGTTAATATCGATTTTTCTAAATTCGTTTTGATACCATGTTAAATTTTTAGAATCCTGCTCTGATATCATATGATAAAAGACTTATAAACCAATTTAACAAAGGGAGACAATTCTTATATTTCAACAAATTTACTCCACTAAGATCTCACATGGTTTGATGCTAATATTTACAGGAATCTAGACAAAATGCGGCTGTATTGAAGATGACAAGTATAAGAGATGGGTTTTATAGAATGGAATACGAATCGAGATTATCAAATCTTCAGTCTTTTGCCATTGCTGTTGCTGTAATCCATTCACAGAACCCATGAAGAATTAGAATTCAGATCATTTGATAACAACACTTACCACAGTAATTTATTTGTTACTTAGAAACTACATGCACATAAATCAGTTCTTGAAATATAATATATGATTCTTCCTTTCTCCATCAATTCTATAATCCATTTCAACATGAAAACAGTCATAGGCTTTCATCTTCCGCTCACCTCGGTGTTCCCTGTCGCCGGAGACCAGCCCGAACCTATTCCTTAACTTACATTTATCCCTTAACAAAACACGACTGGCGTAATCTAGTCCAAAGAAGTCATACCGACTGGTACCGCTCGTACCGATCGAGACTGATACGAGTGATTTTTACGATATACCGTTGGTATACCGACGATATATCGGAATACCGATGTATCGGTTACAACCGATATTTACCGGTATACCACTTGTATGACTTCCATGATCTAGTCATCTTAGGCGAATCCCCCAATGACACCAAAATACCCGGCTGAGCTTCTGAACAACCCATTCGGTAGCATTGACCGAATAGGATAATCGATTAAATGTTAAGTATGATCTTATTATTGTTATCCATAAAAAAGTGACAATGATTGTACTATAATCATAAAGTTAAGTTGCTCTATAATTGAGGGAGGATGAGTAATTCACCTGGAAATTTATGGCTATAAAAAAATAAAATTGTGGGGATTATATGAAAAATCAGTTTAGTATAAAGCAAATAATATGATGCAAGTAAGAAACACATTGTTACATTTGGTATCGGAGTAGATTCAGAACAATAGATAGGATGTTGAATCCAATAAAGTAGATGAATATAGTATTCATTGGGAGTACCGAGACATCTTAGATGAATCTTACCAATTGTTATAGATGTAAAACAATAATATATTAAGTATGGTGATTCGCATATCATCATTTTCCCTAGCAAAGATTTTAGTGAAACCAAAAAATTAAACGTGGTAATCCTAAAATAAAAATTCGGGAAAATTTTTAGAAATAGAAAAAGTAAAATACTGAAAATTGGATGAGAATTATTAGCTATATTGCACGGGTGCTTTAAATTTGTGATTTTAACGTATTGGGTGTACGTCGGGTGTTCCACGCACCTACCCACATATTTAATAAAAAAATAGGATTATAAACTTATAAACGTAAGAGGATGCACATAAGAAACCTTACGTATGAAGAAAAAGAACTCCAAAAGTGAATGAAAGGCGGTGAAACACGAATCTAACAAAGGTGAATTAAGAATTACGTACTTAATTCGTAAATTGTTTTAAATGTCATAACTTTTTACAGGTTTGTGTATTTTGTTTTTTTATCATGAGTGAAAGTGAATCTATTCTTATTTCAGAGTCAAATACGGTATATATAAAATTTCTATTGAGAGCATTTGTTACCACAGAAAGAATATCCGATGATAAAGGGGCTACTAGGGAAGTTACTTGATTAACATTTTTTATTGTTGTTATCTTTATATTCAATTTACAATGATTGATATTTATAGATACTAACTGAACATTTTGTTTTGTTTGAAAATTTCAAATATTTATATTGATTATTTTATTATTTTGAATTTGACGCACCCTAAATTGAATACTTCTAAAATCACTGCATCCCGTACCCCTACACCATACACCTCGCATTCGTATCCCCGCACCTATGCAAATAAATTATTAGTTATACTAATGGGTACGCTCATCCCAACGGCGGGTTAAAATCGGCAACACTTACATTTTACTGTTAAAATGAAACATATGGGCTTCTTTAAAGGCCCAGCGCATAAAAGGCCCAGATTCCAAATTCATCGATTAAAAGTTCAAACCTAATGCTACTTTAGCCACTTTGGAATCGCAGTAACCCTAAATCTCGTTCTACATTGCTGAAGAAAATGCAGTCATTTTTTTCTCCAAGAAATGGCCTTTGCCATCCCGAAATTTCATATATGTATTCGCAATAGATTAGCCTTTTCACATGAAGTGTTTCACCGTTGAGTTTTTCTAAAGTATCGTTTGATTTGGTTCGTATTGTTTCGTCGCTGGTAATGTATCGCAGACTTGTTCACAATCCTCTGAATCTGGATTGTAAGATTGCTCGTTATCGTTCCAGTCTAGTATTGGGAAACAAAAGCCTAGAAAACAGCGTTATTTTGCTCTTTTTAGTTTTTTCTTCTTTTTTCTCTAGATTTACATTTCTGTAGAAATTCAGTGACATTTCTTTGTGTATCGATGATATTTTTTGTTACTTAAGAATCAATGGATTCTCCAGAAATAGTCATGTGCTCACCTTAGTTATAGTGGTGTTGTCACAGTTACATTTCTGGTAAAGAGAAGATGTCCATCGTTACAGATGTTTTCATTTGCTTTAAGATCACATCTGCTCCATAAGGACATCAAATTATCCCATTTCATTTCTTCATGTTTCGTTCTTTGCTTCTGTACTCCAACTGTTCATTTTCTGCCGTTTATATGTATAATAAGCAATGTTTTAAATACCTTACCGGTCGTTATATCATACGAATTCATTTTATCGGTATATCGGATATATTTTTGGTACATTGGATATATGTCGAAATATTAAAATAAATTAAAATATAGAATATTTATATTTTATTTTTTGTAATATAAAATCTGATTCAAAAAAATTGATCGATACGGTCGAAATTTATGTTATACCATAAATTTAATATTAGGCATGACCTCTAGCTCATAGCTCATGTACTACATTATAAGCGTTTTTATGAGTTTTTTTTGTACATTGATAATGAGTTTCTTGTTAGCCTTGAATTTTTAAAATTAGTTATATTTGATCATGATTCTTATTAATGTTTTATATTTTATGTTTAATTTATTAATCTTGAAATAATAATTATTTTTTCAATGGTCATTTTTGAATGATTTTAGTATTCAGTATCTTACATTGGGGGAATTTTCTATTTTTATAATCATAGTTTTGTTAAATTTGTTTTTTATAATATGTAATAGCATGCTCGATCCTTAGATTATGAGGTTTTGGTAAACTTGGCTCTTTCAAGTTGGTAACATTTGGTAAATTAAAAGCTTGTATGACCAATTATATCATACTAATTGACATAATTTTACAATTATGAAGATTGATTTTGTGTAAAATTATAAAATTGTGACATTGTATGATATAATTGATACTCCAAACTTTTAATTTGAGAAAATTGTATAAATAGTTCCTAAATGTCATACCCTTCATTTTATAAAATTGTAGGAATGACATCTCAAGTTATCAAAATCGTTTATTTTTTATCTCTGTTATTTAGCACATGATTTTCCGTTAAGTTTGCAAACATTTTTCGTTGACATTATTCGTTTTCAATATTCACAAATTATGCAAATATGACTTTTATATGAAAAATTATACAAAATTGATACTTCAAGTTCGAGAAATGTGTTTCCAGACATAAAACAATAACAATGTCGTAGAGAGTCAATATTAAACGGTATTGTTTACTTGAGGTGTCGTACATGCATTTAATTAAAGTTGGAGAGTCACATGTGCATATTTTTATTAACTTGAGGTGTTATATTTGTATATTTTTGTTAATTTGAGGTGTCATATTTGCAATTTCGTAACTTGGATGACATGCCCTTTATACCGTCCGAAAGTTGGAGAGTTACCGGCAAACATCACCCCTTTTAATTTTGTCAAATGTTACAAAGTTGATTGTCCAATACACAAATGCATGTTATAATTCGATAGGCAAATGACAAACTTTTATGGAGATCATCAAAATTGTGACATCCTAGAGGTTCTTGTATGATGATATTGATTTATTGGTACGATTGATATATCGCTTCACTAAATTATTTATGTAATATGATTAAAATCGATGATAATATTACTTATTATATTTCATATTGTTACTTGCAATTCAAAGATATAAACATAGAAGGATTTTCCCAATACACATTACTTACTAAGGAACTCATCTGTAACAACAATGGTTCATAAATTAAAATCATAAGAACAATTACGATCATGCTAGAAACCCTAACCACTCTCCATTTTTCTTAGCCAAACGTATAAGCCCTTGTCTCTGTTTCGAATCTGCCCCTATCGATTTACAGAACTCTGTGATCACCTATAAAATTAATTTATACTTTTTTACTCATTGGCAATTTATCAAACACATGGACTGCAAAAACTGTAAATCTTTTTTTTACCTGAGAGTGTAGAGCAATCGCTTTTCCTCTAAGCTGATTGAACCTTTTCTTCCCTACGATGTTTCGAGTAATCACAACAACAGGAGCAAAAACGCCTTTACCTTCATTCACGTTCCCCATCATCGGCCGTCCCCGGACAGGTCGCTTCACCGTCACACGCGGCGGAGCTACCTTAGCGTGAAAGAGGACTTGGTCTTCTACTGTCCATGAGCCAAGAAATGGAGAAGGGGAAACTGAAGTAGCCATTGGAGTGGAGGAATGGAGCAAGGGAGATGTGTGAGAAAGGAAGAAAAACAAGAGAAGCTGATGAGCTTCAAAGAGAGCCACATAATTTTGGTGGCTGAGGAGATGGCTGAGATTTCCATCTCAATTCAATGTATTTTTCTTTTAATTTAATTTTTTTAATACTTGACCCGTGTACACATTTATTTTGAGAAATTAATAATTAAATGATTGTAGTTTTCGTTTTTTATCATTTGTTATTTTTAAATTTTTAAAGTTTAGAAATACACTTATTACATTTTTTTAAGGTACACGGTTAAATATAAATTATTAGTGTATTTAAAATATTAACGGATGTTATAATTAAATATAACGATTTTGAAATTTAGGAGATCGACCACAAAATTTTTAAATTTTGAAGGATGATACTTACAACTTTTAAAAATTGAGGGATCAATAACACACATTATATTAATTTAAAAGCTATAGACAAACAATATATTATATGAACCATTTATTTTTTATGAGGGTTCCGGGATCGGGTACCCTTCACTGGATAAGGCTCAATCTAAGTATGCCGACCCAGAGGACTAGAGACGAACTAGCGTGGCCCAAGATCCTCGATTTGGCCCATTTGAATTAACCAGCACGAAGGCCCATTAAGATTGCAGGACCGAAGATGGAGTTGGCCATAACAATGAATGCAGGAGGACCGATCCATTAGATCGGTCCAGACGGTTACAACCCACGCGTTCCATGCTTCGGGCCTCTCCATGTGTTCCACACTTCGGGCCTCGTGACATTTTCCACATATCGGTCCCAACCACGTTTTACATCGTGCGACAACAACCTCTAACAAACCTGTCAGATACCGTTACAAGGTGTGGATTACACGCTACTTCAACTCTATAAATACTAGACTTGACGAAGGAATGAGGAGGATCTTTTGGACGCATAAGAACATGTTGTTACTCTGCCGGAATTCTTATTGCTTTCTTATACCTCGTCATCTTCATAAACATCTGCTATCTCTTGTAATGAACTATTCAATTAGTGAATCGGCTAAGAGTTTTTCATACTCTTAATTAAGTGGTTTTTTCCCAATTTCCCGGGGTTTTCCACTCTAAATTATCTTGTATCTTCCTTATTTACATTATTTTATCGTTTCCTCACCACAAACAAATTAAAACCGAGTTCGTTTCTTAACGAACCGAACGACTGTTAATACACATAAAAATAGATCATAATAATTTTATTAGAAAATAACATAAATAGTAAACTTGAGAGTTATCAACTATGACTCGGTATTTATTTTAAAATATGAACTATTATATGATATTTTTATAAAAATTTAGGTGTATAAAAAAACTCTATATTTATTTTAAAGGTTTGATATTTGTATTGGACTTGAAGGGTTTATTCATTATTGTAAGCTATTTCGCTTGGGAGCGAAGTGTTGGGCCTCATTCATCCGCAGTTGTACATTCCGAAGATAGTTCTTGACTGCTTTCTCCGACGACCATTTCACTTCCTGGTAACATATCCGGCGCCGGCCTTTTAATGCGTAAGTATCCGAGGGTTTCTCATATTGAAGTGTAATTCCGCTTATCAGAATTTTCAATCGCGCCTATACTTTAGATTATGAAATGTGATATAATCATATTGTTTTGGGATTAGGTTACGCTTGAGTTACATTGAACATCAAATCTTTTTGAATGGTGTTCAGAATGAAAAGTAAGATGGGATTAAACTAGCTAGGGCATATTTACGGGGGTTTTTAGCTTTTTATTGGCTACAGAAAGAGTAATCGAAGTAGAAGAATGTTTATGGAACTGAATTTTCTAAAAGAGAAGAAATTTAACAAGTTTTATTTTTGTTTCTGTAGTAAGCGTGCTGTTGTATTCAGTTTCGTTTAACTGTTTGGAATTGACTACTGAATGTAGAAAATTAATTTGCAGGTTTTGCTTTTTCACTGTAAATTTTTGGAAACACAACGCAGTTTTAAAGCTAGAGAGCAGACATCAAAGGGCCATCATGACCAGATTTGATGAAGGCAAATGGAAATGGGAGGTTGGGACTGGAGCATATTACGATGAATGTTTGGAGGGTACATCAGCTAGAACGAGGTCCTTCAGTTACAAGGACATAATGTTTGCAAGGAAAATGAAAGAATATAAAACTAATAAAGACAGTGACTCTGGTGTGGCTGATATTCCAGCAGCAGAAGAAATTTATTTTCATTCACAAGAGATCGGTACTCCTATTAATAAGAGCTCTTTGGCAGCGGATATAAAGCATATTAGACACCGCAAAAGGGAGGGAAGATGGAGTACAGGGGATTCTAAAACATTAAGAAAGAATGAAAAAAAACGAGATAAGCATGTAGGATCTCGGGGTCCTGACGTCAAATTAAAGAGTATTGTTGAAAAGAATTTCAGCTCTGATACAGAGCATGATACAAAACCTGGGAGGTTGCCGCCCAGAGTTCGTGACAAAGGTGCTTTTCTAAATTCTGATCATTTTAGTGAATCTGATAAGAAGCATTCCAGTTCTTTGATGAATAGGGACAGAGTTCCTGAAAGAATCAAAGAGAAATCTAGAGTGAGGGGTAGAGAGCACCACAGTGTGGGCAAAGAGTTATCGAGAAAGAGGAAAAAAATTGAGCCTAGGAATATTTATCCTGAGAAACATTCCAGAAACCGGAGCTCTAGAGAGTTGATGCATGCTGAAAAATTACAGAATCAAGTTAGAGATATTTCTGTAAAGAAAAGGCACACACATCATAATGAGGTTGGCAGTATTAAAGGCAGAGTTGCTGGTAAAAAATATGACTCAGAAAGGAAACAAGTGGACTTAAGCCAAGCCCATTTTAAAGAATCCCATATTGGAAGCCGAGATCATGTGAATGAGAAGATTATAAAGTCACATTCACCAAAGCTTCCTAAGCCAGAAATCATAGATAAAGGATATCATCGGGATGTATCACCTTCTATTAATGACAAATTGCAAAGGGAACATTCTTATGCTGAAAAGAAGAGAGTGTTCACTGCTGGATCTGGTAGTCACTACCGTCACAATTCTGGCCCATCAAGTGGTCTTGGGGGCTATTCACCTCGAAAGAGGAAAACAGATGCTGGAGGTACAACTCCTTCTCCCACTCATCGTTCCCCTGAAAAGAGAAATGTTGGATGGGATCTACAATCGTCTGAGTTGCAGGAAACTGTTAATGATGAAAACCTCTCTAGCGTGAAGAAATTGACCCTAAGCTCATATTTGAGCAACATCATGTTGCCTAGTGGAACCCCCTTGATACCTGTTCCTGTGAAGCCCATTCATCATGCTTTTGCATTGCCTATGCAGGCCACTAAATCTGTTCAACTTACTGAAGCAACACGTCCAATGAGGCGGCTATATGTTGATAACCTACCTGCTTCAGCATCTGAGAAGGATCTAATAGAAGGTGTTAACCAGCTTTTGCTTTCTTCTGGTGTTAATCACATTCGAGGAGCCCAACCCTGTATCAGTTGTATAGTATGTCCTAACCTATTCCTGTTTCTAAGATTCTGTTGCTATGTGTTTCAAGATTGATTTATAATTTTCATCTTCAGAGGCACAAGGACAAGGGCCAAGGTCTACTAGAATTTTTAACTCCAGAGGATGCTTCAGCTGCACTGACTTTGAAGGGGTTTTCTATTTTAGGCTCCAATCTTATATTTAGACGCCCTAAAGACTATGCCACCATAACTGTAAGAATTATTGTCAATTTTTTTTATGATTTCATATGGATATTGCTCCTTTCTAAAGTACCAATATATAATTAAAGCAACTAATTTCGAGTGTTAGTCCTACTTTTTTGGATCATCCTTTTGTGTGTTTGCATTGATTTTTTTTCACTGGGATGTTATGCTTTGTTTGCATGATTCTCTTCCTCAACTCCCGTAATACGTCTTTCTGATTTTTAATGTGTCTTTTGATCCTGGAAAATCATGAAACAGATGTTTAATCATTATGTGCCACATTTTTTATTCTCTTTTTAATAATGAGCTTGCTTGAAGGTGTTACTGTAGTGACTTGATTTAATAATATTTAACATACTGTGGTTTTCTTGTGTTCTTTGTTTTACTTATGCTGACTTATTCAGTTTTTGTCATTATCTTTTACATTTAATGCTTGAATTTGCTTGGAAGTTATTGCACTCCAACTATTTAAGTTGAGACAGTTTTTTCTTTTAAAGTTCGATTTCTGAGGTTTATTGTCGTTATCATCCGTGTAGCAGGTTTTCAGACAGTTGCTATTTTCATGCAGACTGTTTCGCATGACAAATCGATGATTCCTGTTGATTCAATCAGTGACATTGTTGAAGATTCACCCCATAAGGTGTCCATCTGTATCAATTATTCCTTGAAATTGTGTTTTAAAATATTGTCTGATTCAATAATTCCGGAGTTATTGTTTGGATTGAAAATTATACTTCAGCTCATCGTGATTTCTATTCTATTTGATGATGTTCTGTTTAAGTTTTCAGATCTTCATTGGTGGTATTTCAAAGATTATCTCATCTAAAATGGTTAGTCGATGCAAATTGTCAATACATTCTGCTTCGGTTTATCCTTACACAAGTGTCATCTTACTCATAATGGCTGTGTGTGCTCTTTAGCTTCTGGACATCGCTAGAGCCTTTGGAACTGTGAAGGCATTCCATTTTAAACTGAATGATGAAATCAGTGAACCATATGCATTTCTTGAGGTAACAAAACTACAATGATTTGCTCTAAAATGCATATTCTGTAGATTAGATGCAAACTACATCTCTTTTATTACATGTTTGAAATTTTCAGAAACTTCATTTTTTGTTTTCTCATGCATTCTTAACGCGATTTGTCGTAATTTATTCATTCCATGCACAATATTGATTTTTAATCCCCTTCTTGGCAAAGACTAATCATTTGATACTTCAGTATGTTGATCATTCAGTGACTTCCAAGGCTTGTGCTGGTCTCAATGGTTTAAGGCTAGGTGGAAAAGTTTTAGTTGCTGTATTTGCCACTCCTAATGCTGTTTCGGTTCGTATCAATTCTCATCTTTCATCTCTCATTGACTGAAAAAGCTGGCTTTTTCTCTATGAACCTTTCAAACGGAATCGCAGCTAAGTTTAATCTTTTTAGGATAATTTTGGGAAGCCACCCTTTTATGGTATCCCGGAGCATGCCAAGCCACTTCTAGAGAAGTCGACATCAATTTTGAAGCTGAAAAATGTGGTAATACTTCTTAGACAAGCATTTTTGCTGTTTTTTTATTATATCACCATTCAAAAGAATCCTATTTATGCACTATCATTTCCCTATTCTCAGCTCGATCCTGAACATCTCTCGTCAATGGCCGAACCAGAACTTGAAGCAATGTTAGAAGACATAAAACTTGAGTGCTCCAGGTTGACATATAAAGTTCCTGGTATTTCTCTTAATACCTTTTCGTATACGCGTAATCTTTGCATCATTTGTTACAGGTTTGGTGTTGTGAAATCAATAAACATAGTCAAAACATTGCACTCTTCTCGCAAAACTGAAGTATTCAGTGTTAAGAACGAGAATGCTTCTATTAATGGTTGCAGTAGTAGAACCCGAGATTTGCCTGCAAGAGTCGTAGAATCCGAGGAACCAAATAGATCCGAATCTCTAGCTGCTCCCGATGAATCCGAGACAATTGTTCTACCAGTCGAAGATAACCATTCCGATGATACGAGTGATGATACCTTAATGAAAGATGCCCGAGGTGAACGTCTTTCAGAAGGAACTATTCCTCCTCCTGAAGGACTCTCCTGCTGTGAAAATTCTGGTAATTTTGCTGTTGCCCCGGAAATTGGGATCGAAAACGAATGTTTAGACGATAAAGAGACGAATACAGAAGACAAAGAGATGAAAAATGTAGCTTCTTCGTTACACAAAACCGATGTCAAGAAAGTGATCAACGATAGTCAAAGAGACTTGAGTCGTATTTTCGAGGTTGGAAGTGTGTTCGTAGAATACAAAAGAAGTGAATCTGCTTGCTCGGCTGCACAGAGTTTACATGGACGAACATTCGATGGCCGAGTTGTGAGTGCAGGATACATCGATGATGAACTTTACCGAATGAGGTTTCGAAGCTAAAGAGTGGATCGTATTATGATACAGGATCATCGAAGGATATGAAATCGGGTTTTTTTGCTGGATTAGTTAAGTGATTTTAGTAATCTGTATCTGAGAGCATAGATAGTGATGCATTTTAACTAGAGAAATTGTTCTTCAGGGATAAGTTACTTTATGGAGAAAGTTTTTTGCTGCATTAGAATTTAGAACCACATTAAAATTTAATATAAAAGATTTTCATATGGAAATTCTGGATTTATTAAAACTTTAAAAAATATATTATTTTAATGTAGGTCCTAAAAGACAATATCATTTCCTTCCATATCCAATCTTATAAATTATAATATATATTAAATTTGTAAATAATTTTACTTTTAATTACTTTTTTATTATGTGTTAAATTTAATCAATTACTCATATAATTATATTATATATTTATTGTACATAATTTATTATTAATCACTATATATATTGATTTTTTGTTCATGATTTAATTAAATTTTATTTTTTCATAATACACACTTTAAGATGATGTCTCCAACTCTATTCACATTTTTCATCATTTTAATTTTTTCTCGTATTACGTATTCAATAGCCTAACTAAAAACTTAAGATCCAACTGATATCACCAGAAACGAACAGCCAATTAAAAAGCCAATTGACCCCTAAAAAGTGATAAAAAAAAAAAACTTAAGATCCAACGTACTCAATATTACGTATTCCAAAGTGCGGTATGATTTAAAAAAAACCTAAAATAAAAAACTAGTTAAACCCCTAAAATGGGATTGAATTGCTAAAAAGTTTATTTATTTTTAAAATTTAATATTTAAAAATATATAAATTGATATTATATTTAAATAATGTTCAATTAGCGTTTTAATCTCCGTTTAAACCTTTAAACATGAATCTCTCACTTGACAAGTTTGATGTTTGATAAGGTTTTGACAACGTTGATCCTATAATATTGTATTGGACAAAATATCGATTTCACGTAGTTTGAAAACAATGTTAAAATGATCTAATTATAATTGGGTCAAATATTATATTAAAGATGCAAATGAAATTTGATTGTTTTTTTTGCAATATTTGTGTTCAAAATATATTGATTTCTATTTGAGTTTCACTTCAAATTCAAAATTAAAGAATTTATGATTTGAAGTTCATGTTTGACTTGACTTAAGTTGATTTTATATTAGAATTTGTGAAAATTAATAAATATAATATTACAATATCATCAATTTGTGAAGTAATTAAGAATTTTTAAAGTCCATCGAGTTTAGTTAGATTCAAAAAATCGAACTCGAACTCGAACTCGAACTCGAACTCGAACTCGAATGTAAATTGAATTGATTCCGTTCGCTTCTAGGCTAATTATTTTGACGATGGGTGGGAAATGATGGAATATATAATTTATGGCTATGAATTTTGATTTCGGAAAGTTCGAGGACCTAAATAGAAATAACTGTTGAGTCCTTCTATATAATTTAAAGCTATAAAATTTGATTACAGAAAGTTGGAGGACCAAAAAATAAATAAATGTTGAGTCCTCGCAGCTTATCCTTATAATTCAATTCTATATAATTTATGGCTATGAATTTTGATTACGGAAAGTTCAAGGACCTAAAAATAAATAACTGTTAAGTCCTTCCCGCAGCTTATCCTTCTCTCTTGATAGCCAGAAGTTTCAATTCTTCTTAGACAGTTTGTTTACCTGGAGAATGATGACAGCGATTTCTGCAGCTCACGGCCCGATGATTCTCAGTGTTGCACCAAAATTTAATACACTATCTTCGAAAAGTTTGCCGCAGATTGGATCCATAACATCGCAGATGAGCGGCTTGAAGATTTCTCTTAATGTTTCACATTTTCATGATTCAGCGCCTCCGCGACCTTCTCTTCAGCCCGTTGCACGTAAATTCCTCAATTTCGCGTAAAATATTCAGATTATGTGATTCTTCGTGTTTTTATTTGAAATTAGGGTTGTGTATTTGTGTAATGTTAAATTGGATTGTGAATTCAGGTAGAATATGTCCATTCACTGGAAAGAAATCTAACAAGGCAAATAGAGTTTCACATTCGAATCACAAGACAATAAGAAGGCAGTTTGTGAACTTGCAATACAAGAGAGTTTGGTGGGAAGAAGGGAAGCGTTATGTGAAGCTACGGTTGTCTACAAAGGCTATAAAAACTATAGAGAAAAATGGACTTGGTGCAATGGCTAAGAAAGCTGGTATTGATCTTACCAAAAAGTGAGTTTTTAACAGCAATTATGAGCTGCTGATTTCTGTAAGATTAACCTGATTATCAATGTTCTTGTACCTTCTTATCAGTTCCATTGTTTTGAGAGAGTTCTTGAATCTGGTGTGATTATCACTCTTTTATGTGTTGAAATACTCAACAAATATCCCACATCGTAAATGAGAATGTTTGTGTTGGTTTATAAGATGGATTATGAACTATAGTAAATGACTTGTTCAAATCTTTTACGGTGTTCTTATACGTTATATACATGCACATTCCCGTTGTAATTTTGGCTAGACTCGATAATTTCAACATTATGGGTGGGCTTGGTCTTTATAAATTAATGGTTTTGACGGTTTTGATCCCTAATGTTTTATTATTGTCATCCACAAATATGAACATGCAAAACTTGTAAGACCTCGTGGGGTGAAAAGATATTTTAAATGAATCTCACCATCGCCTATATACGGAGAACATGTTACGTATAATGATTCGTCTGCCATTGCACGATGTTTATTCCCTAACAAAGTGACAAAGATCTCAGTAGAATCAGAAAGTTAAGCACACGCATCTGGATAGAGGTATGATGAGTGATCTACTACGACATTTATGGCTAAGGAAAAAGTAAAATTGTGGATTAATTGGTATTCATTAGGGATAGTCTAATCTAAAAAGAGAATAATATGAATTTTGACAAAATAAATATTATAGTCTCCAAAGTTTTCAATTTAAAATCAAATTTAGAGGATTTGATTTGCCAAAACTTCAAAGTTTATAAATTATGAGATCAAATTCGGATAACTATAAATTTTTTGGAATTAAAGACTACCCATTTGCCCTTTGATGTATATGGCTTTATGTGTTCAAGCTACAAAAGTTCAATACTAATGAATGAGTTCCAAAGGCAAAAAATGTACATGCAATAGCTAACTAGAACCAAGACAATCAATCCATGAGGCTTTTCTTCACTACATTTTATCTCGTCGAACGGCTATCGTCACCTGAATGGTTCGACCGGTTCTGATTCTTCTAAAAATGTCGCGGCTTCAAAGCATTCAGCTGCCTCGGCTAAAGAACCATTATTCTCTCTTTTGTAAAGAAGACCAAGATTGTACCATGCTCTATGGTTTGTTCTATCAAGCTTCAATGCATCAGTAAGAAAGCTTTTAGCAATAGGCATTGAATCACTATTCATCCCCAACAAAATCATAGCTGTCGATATTAAGCTCGGAACATGATTCGGTTCGATATCTAACGCCTTTTTAAACGATTTCAAAGCTTCGGTTTGTAGTCCTTTAGCTTCGTAGAGTAAACCTGATCATGAAAGGAGATTGAGTAGTGTTTATCAATATCCCCGAACTTTCAAATAGTGTACAAACAGTATCTCAAAATTTATAAATTGTATACAAAGCCCTTGAACCTGATATAATGTGTATTGTTGATCCCCAATTTTTTAAGGTTTTAAAGAATATGCTCTCGAAATTTAGAAATTACATGGTTCTTCTACGAAATTCCAAAACCGTTTATATTTGACTACATACGTTAATATTTTAAACGAATTAATCTTGAAAAGATGTAATGACTATTGCTGCAAACTTTGAAAATTTTAGAAATGACACATAAGTTGTCAAAATCGCTCAAACGAACAAAAACGAAAAACGCTACTATTCACTCGAGTGTCATTCTTTAATAATTTTGAAACTTCGAGAGCTTTACATGCAATTTACAAACTGTAAGAACATAACATTTACACTATTTTAAACATCTCAGGTCTCATCGTAATTATATCAAAGAAGATCAAAAGGGACACTCAGAATTCAACTTAAGTTGTTAAGTTACTAACCTTCAGAATGTAATCTTGAAGCTGAATGAGGATTTATAATCTCTGACTTAGAAAGACATATCTCAGCATCTTTCCATTGACACAAGCTCGAGTATACTTTCGCTAGATCATGCCATGTTTCCGTCTCAAGGCTCGCAATGTATCTCTTCTCCTGTCAACGATAACATTACGGGATTATACCGAAGTTAAAAGCTATATAAATTTTTAGTACATACTCTAGGCTCCTTTTCAAGTGTTCTATTGTTGCTCTTTCGATGAACTTGAAGAAGTGCGAGTAGCTTCGTGTAAGTTTCGGTTGCTTCCCTTAATCGGCCTTGAACGATTTGTAGCTTCGCCTTCATACGAAGCAATTCTCCTTGATCCCATCTCCCGGCTTCGTCTAAAGCAGCATCGATGATGTTTTCGGAGTCATTGTATCTTCGTTGAGCCGATAAAATACGTGCAAAAAGTATCCAACTTTTGACATTTGATCCAGCTTCTAGTTTCAGTACTTGTTTAGCATAATAAAGAGCTGAGTCTAGTTTTCTCTGCTCAGCATTTTCAAGACTAAGAGCAAATAAAATGCATGAGCTTTTCCCTTCGACTATTTTCGATGCAGTTTCGAATTCTTTTAGTGCTTCAGATTGCCTTAATGATCTCTGAATCTCAGTCGAAACGCCTCGAGATTGCGTTGAATAAGATAAGCCTGACAAGTAATGAATCATACTCGACAAATACCGACATTTTTCGAGTCGAACGAGAAGCTTTCGAACATATCTGATACCTTCTTGCACTAAATTATATTCCTTTACACAAATCTTCGAAGCTAGCATCAATTCGAAGTCGAGGTTCACTGCATCTCTGTTGTTTAACAAGTTCCTCAATAAATTTAGAGCAATCGTATCTTCGCCTTCTGCGAGGTAACAAAGAGCTAGAGACGTGTGTTTTTCTTCATCGTCAATTGTTCCGGGATTCAGTTCTTCGATTTGTAGAGCTAGAGAGTTACATTCACTCGAAATCGACAGTGCAAAAGAGAGATGATCCAATATTGAATGATCCCATTCAATCTTCTTGAGCATAATCTTTTTGAGAATGAGAAGAAACAAAAGAATAGCTTCTTCGATATTGTTTCTCGGTATAAAAGAATCTTCCATTTGAGATCGAAGATTCGGCGAGCTCGCCTCATTCGAACTATAAAGAAGAAATGTAGCAAAACTCTTCTCTATTCTTGTCCTTGTTTGTACATCAAGATTCCAGTTATAAAGCAAAGCTCTTCTATACGAAAACACAGCATCTTGAAACGAATTCGCAAGTCGAAATAGCTCGGGAAGTAACTCAACAGCCCGGTTTATAATCTCCAACAACTTAATGTAAGAACAAAAGTTTTCAGGTAAACCATCTGGAACTGATGATTCAAAAGCATCAAGAATTACTTTACATGACTGAGCTGATTCTGCAATTCACATGTAAAAAAACGTTAGCTCGATATCGATTAACTGAGTATTTTCTTCGGTTTTTTCTAAAGAACATTGTGTTGAAATGTACCTGTGTATCTTCCAAGTGCTTGTAATGACTTTGCTTTAAGAAAACATGCTTCAATAAGCAAAGTTACAGCATGCATAGACATTAGAGGTGCATTATCACTTTGAGGATGATTTTTCGAAGGCTCGATTCTTCGGATAATAGCGATTTTTATTCTAGGTAAAACAGCAGCAATGTCGATACCTTCGAAAACATGAATAGCAGCTTCGACATTTCCTTTTTGATACTCGAGGCGTCCTAATAAAGCTCTAGCCTCCTGTGAATCGGAAAAAAAATAACGAAAAACGAAGGCATATACGAAATCATGACTTATTACCTCATAGTTTAAAAAGCCACTCTCTCTGAGTGATGATTCTGCCTCTTCTATATTACTTGTGTCGACTTTTGCATCGATATCGACAGTTCGAGAAGAGTATCCGCTAGCTGAGTAATCACGAGTTGCAAGAGATTCGGACGAGGGAATTGCTTCATCGGCTATTAAATGTTCACCGGAGCAAATGCATTTCATCATCATGTTTTCAAGTTTTGAAGCCAAGTTAGATTTTTGTTTTTGTAGCCAATTGTTAAGCTCATTCTTTCTCATAACAACTAGTGTAATCCTGAACATCAAATCAAAGCAAATCAATGAACAAAAGAAATTCATTATCAAACTCAAATTTCAACTAAAATTACACAAGTTTATGTTTGAATTATAGATTCGGGCCGAAATTACGACAAGAGAGCGTGAACGAACGAGATTAAGGAGAGGAAACCACACATTTAAAAGACTTGATCAAGCCGATAACATTCAACCCCTTTATAAACCTAATCAATCTCACTTCTCTAACCGACGTGGCCAAATTCAACCCTCCCCTCAAATCCAATCATAAAGTTTGGACTTGCAAATTGAAATGAACCGAACCAACTCCGATACAATGTTGGAATTATAGAGTCTAGCTATAATTACGATAGGGAGCGTGAACGAACGGGATTAATGAAAGGAAGCCACACATTTAAAAAACTTGATCAAGCCGATACATTCCACCCTTTATAAACATATCAATCTCACTATTCTAATCAATGTATGACAAATTCAACACTCCGCCTCAATCCAACCGAAAGGTTTGTACTTACAAATTGAAATGAACCGAACAAACTCCGATACCCATTAGAATTATAGAGTTTGGTCGAAATTACAAAGGGAGGCATCAACGAACAAGATTAAGGAAATGAAACCACACATTTAACAGACTTGATCAAGTAATTATACGATGACATTCCACCCCTTTATAAATTCAACAGTTTCGAAGGGCATGGAAAATAGAAGAAATATAACTCATAGAACATAAAGGCTCAGCCATAAATCAACTAAAACACAAGATGCGAATGAAAATGTACAAAGACCCGAATATGTAGCAGCGCCGGCGAGAAACTTCAATAGAAGAGTTCAATAATGCAATTTTCGACAGAAAAAGTGAAAACAAAAAAACCCCATCATCAAACAACAGTGATAACAAAAATGAAAATAAGAAAAGGAAATAAATAAGGCAAATTATTGAAGGAATGACCGACCTTTGGAAAAGGCACACGAGAATCCATTTTTCATCTCCAGCAATAAAGATCTCGCTCGCAGGTTGAGGAACTTCAGTTGAACCAAATGTGAAACCACAAATTATTCCTCTCTTTCCTCAATCGATTACTTTCCAGCAAATCGTAGGGCGATGGGTATAAACCCAAATAATTTAGGTGAGTATTCATCTTTAGGCATTAAATATCATCCCTGAATCTTCCCTCTCAGATCAGATACGTGCCCACAATAAAAAATACGGGATCCGCATTAATGGAGTTTCTCTTTCTCCATTGATCTGTAATTATTTATAAATTTGTAAAAAAAGGGAAAATTAGAGTGGGGAAGAAAGAAAAGCAAGCTAATAACAGCAGCCTTTTGCAGACCCAACGTTGACTTCACTACCATTTTAAAAAAAAAAATCATTTATTGGTTCGATGGCATTTTCGTAAATAGTAAAAAACTATAAATCCATTTAAACCAAAAATATTATTTTAAGAAATAAAACATAATTACAAATAATGGTTGAAATTTGTAGTTTAAAAAAATGAATACGGATACTTCGGTTCATTAACGCTGTGTTTTGCATAAATTATGAAAATGAATTATGCATTATAGAATGCATAATCTGTTTTTTGATACAGAACAGTATCCATTTTAAATTCTGATTATAAATTATCATCATAATGCATTCTTCTATTTCAACTATAATGCATAATCAAGTTTAAACTTGATTCTAAAAATGCATTATGCATTCTGCTTATTATTTTCACGAGAAAATTACGGCATTAGCTCCCAATGTTTAAAATAATGTAAATACTATGCTCCCAAAGTTTGTAAATTATATGAGAAGCTTTCGAAGTTTCAAAGTCGTTCAAGAATGACTATCTAGTGAATAATATCAGTTTTTCATCTTTTTCGTATAAATGATTTTGATAATTTATGCATTATTTTTAAATTTTTCAAAGATTAGAGATTTAGTCATTTCATATTTTTAAGGTTAATTGATCAATACAAANGAAAACATGAATAGCAGCTTCGACATTTCCTTTTTGATACTCGAGGCGTCCTAATAAAGCTCTAGCCTCCTGTGAATCGGAAAAAAAATAACGAAAAACGAAGGCATATACGAAATCATGACTTATTACCTCATAGTTTAAAAAGCCACTCTCTCTGAGTGATGATTCTGCCTCTTCTATATTACTTGTGTCGACTTTTGCATCGATATCGACAGTTCGAGATGAGTATCCGCTAGCTGAGTAGTCACGAGTTGCAAGAGATTCGGACGAAGGAATTGCTTCATCGGCTATTAAATGTTCACCGGAGCAAATGCATTTCATCATCATGTTTTCAAGTTTTGAAGCCAAGTTAGATTTTTGTTTTTGTAGCCAATTGTTAAGCTCATTCTTTCTCATAACAACTAGTGTAATCCTGAACATCAAATCAAAGCAAATCAATGAACAAAAGAAACTCATTATCAAGCTCAAATTTCAACTAAAATTACACAAGTTTATGTTTGAATTATAGAGTCTGGCCGAAATTACGACAAGAGAGCGTGAATGAACGAGATTAAGGAGAGGAAACCACACATTTAAAAGACTTGATCAAGCCGATAACATTCCACCCCTTTATAAACCTAATCAATCTCACTTCTCTAACCGACGTGACCAAATTCAACCCTCCCCTCAAATCCAATCATAAAGTTTGGACTTGCAAATTGAAATGAACCGAACCAACTCCGATACCATGTTGGAATTATAGAGTCTAGTCGTAATTACGATGGGGAGCGTGAACGAACGGGATTAATGAGAGGAAGCCACACATTTAAAAAACTTGATCAAGCCGATACATTCCACCCTTCATAAACATATCAATCTCACTTTTCTAATCAATGTGGGCCAAATTCAACACTCCGCCTCAATCCAACCGAAAGGTTTGTACTTACGAATTGAAATGAACCGAACAAACTCCGATACCCATTAGAATTATAGAGTTTGGTCGAAATTACAAAGGGAGGCGTCAACGAACAAGATTAAGGAAATGAAACCACACATTTAACAGACTTGATCAAGTAATTATACGATGACATTCCACCCCTTTATAAATTCAACAGTTTCGAAGGGCATGGAAAATAGAAGAAATATAACTCATAGAACATAAAGGCTCAGCCATAAATCAACTAAAACACAAGATGCGAATGAAAATGTACAAAGACCCGAATATGTAGCAGCGCCGGCGAGAAACTTCAATAGAAGAGTTCAATAATGCAATTTTCGACAGAAAAAGTGAAAACAAAAAAAACCCAATCATCAAACAACAGTGATAACAAGAGATAAAGCCTTAGAAAAATGAAAATAAGAAAGGGAAATAAATAAGGCAAATTATTGAAGGAATGACCGACCTTTGGAAAAGGCACACGAGAACCCATTTTTCATCTCCAGCAATAAAGATCTCGCTCGCAGGTTGAAGAACTTCACTTGAACCAAATGTGAAACCACAAATTATTCCTCTCTTTCCTCAATCGATTACTTTCCAGCAAATCGTAGGGCGATGGGTATAAACCCAAATAATTTAGGTGAGAATTCATCTTTAGGCATTAAATATCATCCCTGAATCTTCCCTCTCAGATCAGATACGTCCCCACAATCAAAAATACGGGATACGCATTAATGATTCTCGAGATTAATGGAGTTTCTCTTTCTCCATTCATCTGTAATTATTTATAAATTTGTAAAAAAAGGGAAAATTAGAGTGGGGAAGAAAGCAAGCTAATGGAAACAGTAACAGCAGCCTTTTGCAGACCCAACGTTGACTTCACTTCCATTTTTTTTTAAAAAAATCATTTATTGGTTCGATGGCGTTGGTGGCATTTTCGTAAATAGTAAAAAACTATAAATCCATTTTCTTTTAAGAAATAAAACATAATTACAAATAATGGTTGAAATTTGGAGTTTAAAAAAATGAATACGGATAGTTCGGTTCATTAATTGACTGATCAATCTAATTTATTGGCAATTTTAATGTTACATTTCTCAACAAATCCTCTTTTAAATTTAGGATATAGAATTTTTTGGTATATTGATTTTGATTTTGGATTCTATTTAACGAAAATATAAACATGTATGAATTTTAAGTGGATTTAGTCAAATCTAACGTTATATATATATGAAAAAAAGAACTATTAAATTTGTAAATTTTTTTTTGAGAAAATAACCCCTTCAATCTACAAAGTTAAATAGTTATAATAAATTTAATCATCTGAATATATAATGACATATTTAGTATTTAAATTTTAAAATTTTGATAGTTTTAGTACTCAATCTTTGTAATTTTGACAAATCTTATTCCCAAAATAGTAAAATTAATCTCCGAAATTTGATTTTGGCCGAGAATCTCAATTACCAAAATTAAAAATTTTTAGAAACAATTATTTCATACATACTACACTTTGGAGCTGATTTTGTCAAAAATTACAAAGCATGATGATCAGTTATACTATTTTAGTATTTTGTGGATTACATTGCGACAATTATAAATTTTAGAATCAAAATTACCAGAACTATTCAACTATGAGATCAAATTTATATCACCCAATTGTTTTTCTTAATTTTTTGAAGTAAGAATTGAGAATAAATTAAATAATTTTGTGTTTTCTATAGATTAATAAGTTAATTCATTTATTAATCCATATCATACTTAATATACAATTCAATGAACTATACCAACCCGTATTAGCTTTTAAAACATTGCAACAAATGAGTTAAGAATGAATTTGCTATGACCTGCTGCTACGTGGCAGGTCCTTCAAGACGAATGTAATCATACATAACTTCTTGAAAAAGCCCTTGAGCCATAACTTGAGTAAAAACTATGGTGTTTTCTCCCTTAACCAACACATTTCCTTGTATATCAATGCTATAAAAATGGTATAATCCATGAATCCCGTGTCTCGCTACCGCATTATCACCACCGGTAAGTCCAGTCGATAATATGGGATCGGAACCATTGTTGATTCGAACCTTACCATTAAGAACAATCATTCAAAGATGTGCTTACTTTATTGTTTACTAGGAAAGGGAGTAAGCTTACTTGCAATTGTGCTCCATTTGCTGAGGCAAGCGCTAATTGTAGTGTGTAATTTGCCTGTGCATTGAGAGTTTGAAGATCGAACACTATTTGTCTTGTTGTCGGTTCGAACACTCCGTTTCCCTTGTTTCTGTGATACAAGTTAGAATGATTTTGTAAGTTGTGAAGAGGTATAGGATTCATGACCGGAAGAGTGTATATCTAGTCCAATCTATAAGAGAAATAAATCATAGTAAAAATATTAAGTCAAAACAATTACTCATAATATTACTTCACTTATTAAATAAAACAATTCTATTTCCACAAAATCGATGTGTGACATTATTTCAACACTTCCCATTATGTCGAACTTTTATTGGTCTGGTTTAGACTTACTTTAATGTATTTGGTAGTGCTCGAATCATAGATCGATATATCTACCATACATATTTTCAGTCTAAATCGGTATGGACCAACCTGAAAACCATACTAAAACTCTGATAACATATAGAAATTCAAGAATCATTGGGTTGAGAAAGTGTATGTGTAGTCTATAAGAGAAATGAATCATTGGGCTCAAACCAATTACTCATACTATCTCTCTTTTTATAAACTAGAACATATCCATTTCCCCGATCGATATAGGACATTATTTCATCAATTACCGTACCTGGTAACATGAGCAAAAAACCAGTCTTTACTATAGTCACTTGTGCCAATTCGAAAGACTAAATCACTTGTTGGATACAAAGCTGCGTAACGTGCCCAGAGTCCATACTGCCTGAACCTGTAATGTATAACCAAGCAAATATCTAGTTCACGTTCCATTTACAAATGAACCCTTTGATTGAAATTTACCTTTGATCAACATTGTTGCCTCCTCCATATTGGTTGATTTTGTACAATGGATCAGGTGATGGAATCAAGAATTCTGCAGCGGAACGATCGGGAACTCCGATTTCCCATATCGTTTGGCCTGTTCTTGGAGGATTAAAACTTATGGATCCTAATGTTATGGTAGATCCTTGTGAGATGATCACGTTTGAATCATATTTGTAGTCTCCCAAAATTCCTGGTACTGATGCAAAGAGACTGTAAGTTCCAGGGATCACATTCTTTATCACAAAACTACCATCCGAGCCTGCTTGTGTCCAAAATTGATATCCCTGCAAATGAAACAAGCTGAAAAATTAATGGAGTTTGGATTGCTACTAGGTGTTATATGAAAATATTGTTGAAATATAAACAATTACCCCAAATTTGAAGTATGATGTACGTTAAATTAGTTTAAAAGATGGATTGTGGACTCGTTAAGGTTTTTACCGTGTGGTCTCTACCTTCTTATACGTTATATTCGAACATACTCTCCAAATGAATTGACTAGACTATAGAAATTTAACATGGTATCATAACGAATTTGGAAAATCCTCAGTGACTTTGTCAAGGTTAGTACGACTTAATGAAATCGATCGGTTGATAATCCATCGATTTAAATAGTCAAATCCAACTTGTCATGTGATTGAACAGATGGTGTTGAAATATGAACAATTATCTCACATTAAAATTGAAGTGCAAGTTATGGTTCATACGAGGGGTTGATGACCATTGTAAATTATTTATTCAAGTCTTTTATGACATGATATATTTCTTCTTGCATGTGGTTAGTTCGACTTAATAAAATTGATTGATTGGTAATCTCAATTTAAATAGTCCGGTCCAACTTAATATATGTTTGTAATTAAAGGGATGTGTTGAAACTTGAAATCTGAACAATTATCACACATTGAAAATGTAATGTAAATTGATTCATTTATAAGAGTAATTATCAATCATTGTAAATGATTTATTTAAATATTTGATCTATTCCTTCTTATACTTTATATTGTAACAGAATCTCGTGAGTCAAAAAATTTAACAAAGCTACACACCTTGTTTTCGTACTGCCAAGAGCCAGCATTCCCAACTACGGCTAGACCGACAGAGGCGGAGGCTCCGGCGACTGGATTCTGGTTTACTGCCCTGTAAAGTCATCGGAACTTTTGTTAGTAACACAGTTTTGTGTTGCAGGAAGAAATTTGAGGCAACCAATCGTAGACGAGCAATTTTCCGGCGAGAGTTCCTCTTTGATTTGGCATCACGTAGTCATTTGAAAGCGGGAAAGTATACGGCCAACTAGCAACCTCACCTTGCATCTGATAATATATGAACAATGTATAGAGATAAGACTAGATACAGGCTGCCGGAAGAACAATTGAGTGATGCTGAACCAGATTTTGAGTTCGATTGCTCAATTGCGGTGAATCTGATTCAAATTCTAGGGTTTACATACCGTTTTTTTGGCATCGTTCCAGAGAACAGAAGGAGAGCTACAAGCAGAGGAATCGGAGTTGAGATACATGAAAACTGGACCAAACACCTTCTTCCATACCTCGCCGTCGGCGAATTTCACCGTCAGATCCTCTCCTCCGTAATGGCGGCTGATAAACATCTTCACGAATCGAATTCAAACATCAGAAATAGGGAAGCGAAGAAATCGAATATAAGATTTGAGATTTTCCTGTACTTACAGAAAGCGCAGTTGGTCCGACGTGAGATGTAAGGTCTTGTTTGAATGGACCGCCTGTTCTGGACTCATCGCTCGGCGTAATCACCCAAAATCCCACCGCGCAATTCTCGCTCGCCCAACCGTGAACTCTGTTTTCTCTGTTCTCAATCGAGTAAAAGTACTTATCATCCACCTGACCTTTAAAGGCCGGATTCGAAGGATTAGTGAGAAGAACAGCTTCCGGAAACGCAAGCACCTGGCCGATTTCACGGTCATTGTTCGTAGGCATATATCTTTGTATATCATCCGCCACAGCCATCCACGAAAACCTAAAAGATAAACAGAACGCAGAAATCATAACCTCATTCTTCAATTCGATTCCATTCACGCTTGTTCTTCGCATTAAATTGCTCGATTACGTGTTCTCTCGAAGCTTGAACACCATTCTAAGTTCAGGAACGTTGAACGCCGGCGATACTGCCGTTTTTTCAACAACCGCGTATGAGTAAAATCCGGAACTCCCGCTCAGCATCACGAATCTACAATTGTTGTTTCAGAAGGTAAAATTCTCATTCCTAACATCGAATCATGAGATGAATTCACCTTTTATCCAAGTTTAGAGGAACTCTGGCGCTACCGGAACTCCACGTAGAGGAGAACGAAACCTCTACCTGGTTCTTGCTTTGCATTATCATTCTGTACCTCGTTCCAACCATGCTGTAAAACAGTACATTATTTTTTAACCGCGGTAAAAATAATATTACCATGGTAATATAATTTATTAAATAGTATTTTCCCAAAAAATAATTAAATTTCAATTTATGTATTTTTATAAGTAGGTAAGCAAGTTAGCAAACCAATTTATGATAATATTATTCATTTTTTAATAATACTCTCCCATAATAATAATCTCAAATTATATATTTTTATAAGTAGGTAAGCTTACCAACTTAATTAATGTCTTTATTTGATATAACAATAACTAAATAATGATTTGATTATCATATCATTAAGAAATACAATCATCTTCATTAAATGAAAAAAACAATGAAATAATTAGCATAATTTATAATATGTTTTATTTAAACTAAATTGAATTGCTATTAAGATTGTACATTCAAAGAAATTCAATAAAAAAAATAGTAAGGGCATTTAAGTAATTAAACTAACTAAATCAAGGTCCCATAAAATTCATTTATTTTAACCTATATTTTATTAAATACTTTTGTCATTTCCAATTACCAACAATTAACCAAATAAGATAAAAATAAAATTCATAGATAATACATTAATCAAATAATAAGTAATGTCATCAATTTCTCGTACTTACTCATCGTAAATGTTATCTTGTAGTCCTTCACGCCATACCACGTCCCAATGCCTAAAAAGTAAATAATAAAAATAACAATAATAATAATGAAATAAAAATAAAGAGCAAGTTACATTATTACCCTCTTTCATTAAACTTAACGCCGTCTCCTATTTCAAGCAAATTTTGACCTCCTTTGTACGTCAAACTAGTGATCGCACCTCCAGGTACCGTTAGATTGATGGAAACAATTCCGTTATCCATTACAACCTGAGAAAAAAACTTATTCGATTAGAATGTTTTCATGAAATTTTCATAGCTCGGTTTGTTTCGATTACGTAGTTTGATTTTCGAATAACTTGCACAGCCGAACCAACTCTTTCGACTTGCAATCGCCGATCACTGCTACACGAAACAACAATCAGTAATTGAATATAGTAAAATACTTGAACAGATCATTTACTATGATCTTCAACAACTCTTATAAACTAATTCAAGCAATATCTCACTTTCGATATTGGACAATTTTACATATTTCAACACACCCTTTTGAAGACACTCTACTGATAATTTTCCAAACTCATTCCGATACAATGTTAAATATTTAGAGTTGAATCAATTTCATGTAGAGACTGTGTTCAGAGATAGCGTATAAGAAGAAAGTGAGAACACTGTAAAAGAATTGAACAAATTATTTAATATACTCTTCAACATCTCTTATAAACAAATCCAAATGATATCACACTTTTGTTGTGTGACAATTTTACGAGTAATCATACATAAAATGTAATATTTTCATGAAGTCATGCTTTTCTATATCACCTGCAAAATACGAATGTTTTTGAATGTACTGATAGCAACACGAAGATCACGGTGATTCGAAGAAATATACATCGATAGTGTCGTCTTTCGATCGTATTAGTATCCATTCTGAATCTGGAGAAATGGAATATGGGATGAAGATTAGTCTTGTATTAATTACTTAATTAGTTCTTAAACAATAATCTAAAACCCTAGTTAATTATTTTACTTATTAAAACGGTAGATATTTCAAATTTACAATCCAAAAGAACATTTCATATATTCTTAAATATATGAAAAAATAAAATAAAAGCAATTACGCATGATATCAATTATCTTATAAAATAAATTATTTCTAATTTTATATATGATATGAGATATTTAACTTTAACATATTTTCATGGTCCGAACAATATCTATTGTCCCAAGGTCGATTCGATAGCTAGAAATGAAAACGTAAAGAAAAATAGTTGTGATAGTGCACTACTCAATAATGAACGATGGTCGATATGACAGGAGAAGATCGAGCTAAAAGAAACTATAATCTAATCACCTTATTATTGCAATCAACAAAAATTACACAAATATATTAAGATTGAAAATGAAGTTTACCGAAATATATCTACGAACGTCGATTTCGGTCATGTTTGGTATTTGTTAGTAAATACTAACACGATCATAATTTAAAAGCGTTGTTAAGATATTGACAAAAACGTAAATAAAAGCTTATTTTCTTCTACAAATCTTTCCTTGCGAACACAAAATTTTGTATCTCAAATACGATGTTATCAAACTTCACAACACGATTCGGAAAAGAAAAATATTTACGTATATGAATCAAGTATGTGACTGCGTACCTTAGAAAATAAAACGAGCAAAGTTTTGTAGAGGATGAAGAAACAATTTGCAAGTGTTGTGATTCGAAGTACATTGAGATTATTTAGGGTTTTATATAAGAAATTTAATAAAATAATGATTTAGTCAAAGATTAATTAAATATAATTAAAATGGTGGATGACAACCGAGGAGTAATTAAAACAAGATTAATAATAAAATTATAACGACTTAATTTAGACGGCTTTTGTAGGCTGATTCTGAGAAATCTCAAAGTCAGAAGTTAAATTGAATAATTGCATTAATTATGCAATTAGTGAGAATTGATCTGTTGCTGATTACATAATTAACAGATGACCATGCATTAATTAATCATATATTACAGACCATAATCTGTATTAATTATCCTAATGAAGACAAGCCGCTTTGGGGGGTGCATGTTATGTAAATAAATTATAAGGAATAATTGTATTTTTGATACTTCAAATTTGTATAAAAATTAAAAATCCATTTAGATTATAATTGAGTTACCTAAATTGAAATTTGTAAATTTCATTTTTTTCTTAAATTATAATATTATTATTTTTTGAATTATGATAATAAAAATGAGTGGTGCTTGTAATTGATCCTTAATGTTTAAAATAGTGTAAAGGCGGTGCCCCTAATGTTTGTAAATTGCATACAAAACCCCCTAAATTGATATAATGTGCGCGGTTGACCCCCAAACTTTAAATGTTGTAAACACCGTGTCCTCATAGTTTAAAAATTGTGTGGTTGACCCTTGAACTTCCTAAACTGTTTATATTTAACCCTTATACTCGTTAATATTTTAATCGTCCGATAGTTTATATTTGACTCATTAACCTTGAAAAAATGTTATGACTATTTCTCCAAACTTTAAAAATTGTAAAAATAACGCATAAATGATCAAAATCATTTATAAGAAAAAAGACGAAAACCGTTACTACTCACTCGATGGTCATTTTCGAACGGTTTTGAAACTTCGGGGGCTTCTCACGCAATTTACAAACTTTGGGGGTATCGTCTTTACACTATTTTAAACATTAGAGATCATCTACGCATTTTTCTCTAATAAAAATACTAATTATAGGTTCGCCCCACGACCCAAATTAAAGTATTAATTTCAACTTAATAAAATTTAAAATAAAGCAAATTCAGACCAAATTCAATGATTCTCAAATCTCTAATATTTTAAATTAGAATATATATTTGCTTGTGTAGACCATTATGTTATAATAAAATGTATTAGAGTCCACTTATGACAAAAAATATAAATTGTATTTCATAAAGTCAGCTGATTTAAAATATTTATACCAATAATTAAATTATAAACAAATGAAGATGAAATTATAATATTTTATCTTATTATGCCCATTACACTATTGTTTCATTTTTACTATTAGGCAAAAAAAATAGACGTCTCCACATTCATTAACCCAAAAAAATTTAACGAAAAGCCAACAATATTTTTGTATTGCACCGGAATTTCGTTGTGATTTGGATCCGTATGACTGGTACCGTAGATATAACTTCTGGACACCAACCTGTACCAATTTTGTTTAAAAGTATATTTTTGGATCGAACCAGAAAACCTATGAACTAGCCATAAAACTCAGTAGTGACCATTATAAAAACATTGCTAACAAGTCAATGAAATATAAAGTTATAAAATATATTCCGCTCGTTTGGGTTGACAGTTGATAGGCAATGTAAAGTTTTAAAATATATTTATTTATAATCAATTTTTTAAAATTAAAATTTTAATTATATTTTTATAATATTTCTTTTTATAAAAAAACATAATAAAAAATTGTAAATAGCATCCCGTTCAACAAGGATTCCATAACCCGCTAAAAATTATGATTCAATAAACGAATTGTATTTGAAAATATTGATGTTGAAATATTGTCCCACATACATAGAAAAGTTGTAGTTTATAAGGTAAATGATATTATAAGTAATTAGTTTGACCTATTCTTTTTATATGATTTATTTCTCTTATAAATTATGTTATAAGATCACTCTCTCGAACATTAAATTCTGAATTTCTACATGGTCATAGGTTCATGGTTGGTTTCAGACTCGTTTATACCGGTTTGGACAAAAAAGAAAACTTTGGTATAAATGTGCATCGGGCTTAGGCGACAAAATGGATCAACCTATGATTGGAGCCCTAACGAGTTTATTGAAGCAAGTCTGAATAGGACTAAAACAGTTTGACTTGAGGACGAGTGTTGAAATATTGTCCCGCGTCGGCGGTGGACATAGAAATATTTTAATTTATAAGATGAATGATATTATAAGTAATTGGTTTGTCTCTATCTTTTTCAATATAATTCATTTTTCTTATGAACTGAGTTACACGATCACTCTCTCAACTCATTGAATCCTGAATTTCTACAATTGATCCATGTTATAAAACAAATCAATATATTTTTCATCATATTGTTGTTATAATGTTACATAAAATAAGTTGATACATTCAAATACGCTGGAATTTACTATACATCGAGAAGATCGAACTCGATGATCCAAGTGTTTTGCATCACTTCGGTTCAAACTGTTCAGATGGATATTGAACCATTTTTTTTTGTTTTATGTGTTTTTAAATATTTGAAATGTATTATTATATTTTTATTTGGAATTTCATCTGAACTAAAAATAACAATAATATCAAATTATTACGAAATTCAAAAAGAGTTAAAATACTGGTCAAGAATGCTCATTTGATAGTTTTTGGTGTATATATATAAAGTTAATATTAATTTGCATTCTTTTTTTTTACAAAAATAAATGGATTAACATACTATACTAGTTCCCATCGAATGATTTTTTTTCAAATTAAACAAGTTGGATATAAGCTATACATGGTTTCATACCGGTTCCGATATACCGAATTTACCAGAAAAGCTCCTTTAAAAAACGCTTTGTCCCACCTCCCTTGGCCTTTATAGAATGCCATAGGAGCTAGATCATCTTTTATTCATCTCTTATTGTATACCATTACATGTCATTAGTTTCACTAAAATATGTAACGTTCTTCCAAGACGTGCACTTACCATACTGGTTAGTGATTTCTTGAAAACTCACGGATCTGTTGAACACGTTAGAATCGCTCTAATACCGACATACCCGATCTTATCCGGAAAAACGCCCAAGATTAATAAACCATAAGGGACCACTTTAGCACTTAGGAAATCGCCTGCACACTTCTATCTTAGGCTTAGCCGTTCCTAGTTTAGACAGGAACGCATCTTGGGCTGAATTTATCTCTTGGGTTGGACTCATTTCATGTTACCAGATCCACAAGTTCTCATCAATTGTCCATTGGGTTTCGTTACACTGGAACAACTATGACCATAGGCCAACCAAGAAGAACCCCTAACCTTCATGTGCCTTTCATCAAAGTGTTGCTTTAAGGTGTGTGGACACTCTACAACTTAGCATTTTTCTCACCATAAGTTGTCTTACTAAGCCCGTCATCATATGGGCCTAGAACCTGTGGGCTGGACATAGGGTATAGTTGTGATGAATGCATTCTACGTGACGGTTCAAATTTTATAGTTCCTGCGGCTAAAGGGTACCAGTAATCATCACGCCTCAATTCATGAATCCTTGATCGTCCATGTGTCGTACACCCTCGGTCTTATGAAGAAAATAAAAATAAGGATTATGCATCTATGAACCCTACTTCTACACTCATTGCCCTCGAGAAAGAATTTTTACAAGCTTCAAAGTGTGTTCTTGTACTCACCGTTCCTAGTTAATTCTCCAAGTATTTCCATGGCTCGTCGCAAGCAGGGATATCCTTCTTATTCTAACTTGGATGTTGAACGACACCTGGACAACTTGTATATCACAACGCATTATCTCATAATCAAGGGAAAATAGGATTTTCCATATGTTCCATTCATAAGGAAATGATTACTCCTCCCAACACCATCCATGTGAGTTATCCATCACTTAAAATCGCAACTTACAGTCAGAAAATAGCCAGTCATTGAGCGGCCCACACCTAAAAGCGACACTTTGATTAAATGCACATGAAGGTTAAGGGTTCTTCGGTAATAGCAATTCCAGCTCGACGAAGTCCAAGGGGTTAGTGATAGAAACCCATATGCAATGTACCATGATTTGCCAAGTGCTGAAACAGTCCCTATGGTTAATCGATTCTAAGCATTATTATGAATAAGATCGGGTCTGGCAATATTGGAGAAGTTCCGACGTGTTGAACATGCCCATGCCGATAATATTTAATGAAATTAATGACCACTATGGTAAGTGTGCATCATTCATGAACATTACCTTTTATAGTAGATCTTATGACAGATCATGGCGTAAAATAAAAGCGGAAAAATGACGATATTACCCATGCGCCATTTTATAAATATTGATCTTCTCATAGACCAAGAGAGAATGGAGAGAGTGTTTTTTAAACGAGCTTTTCCAAGAGTGCTTTGAGTGAAGTGTTTGTATTTGTGATTTACCCCTTATTTTAACCTTATTTCTGTTATCACTTTGTTACATGATTCATCATGATAGTGTATCAGTCGATGTGATTTTCTTACTCGGCATTATGATTTTTCCATATTCTTTGAAGTTTTCTATGTTAAATCATTGTGTTCTTACTTTTTCGAAATATGTCTTGCTTACAACAACTATAATAATAAAATCAAATTCTAATTAATATTTTAGCTAGAATTCGATGACTATTGATACTCTTTTAAAAATATACTCAACATCATTGGCTCAATTTCATTTTGATAGAAGGATTTAATGGTTAATAGTTGAAGTCATCTTCTATTTTTTGTACAATACGACCTCAATATTTTTTAAAATTAAAACCATGAAAAACGTGTCATTTCATTTGAAAAATAATAAATTAATACCAATGAAAGATTGATACATATTTGTTTAGTTCTCCAAGTTGTGATAAAGAATTTAAATGAAATTAAAGATAAATCAATCAAGAAATAAAAGATAAATTAATTATGATAAATGAAAATTTAAAAGAAATATAAAGAAAATTTATTTAAATTCTTATTTATCACAATTGGTTTCACTTTTATTTCTAGATTAATTTGTTAAATTCCTTTAGTAAATCATTCAAGTTTCTTGACATTACCTAAGCATAGTTTATCATTTCTAAATTAAATATCAATTTCTTTTGTTTTTTTTATTTTCTAAAAAAATGAAGTTATTTTCTGTTAATATTAAAAACCTTTTGTGTTTATTTTAAAGAAATTGAGATCATATTCTATTTAAAATAAAAAAAACGGATAAATATCAATACTCCTATATTACTAATAAAAATATTATCAGTATTAAAATTTAAATATTAATTTAAATACTTATATTATAATTATAAAAAACTTGTGAATATATAGACAATAGTAAATGCATAGGCAGTCTTGTGAAGAGACCGGACGGGGGACAGGGCAGTGTGATATGACGTGATAGAGATATGGGAGATGAACCCGACACAAATTTATTAATTTATATTATCATTATTAAATATAAATAAACTATTACACCTTTTCCAAAATATATATTCTAGTCTTTCCCAATGCTGTAATAATCATAAACAATTTTGTTTAGGTCACAATTGATACTAGTGGTGTACACCAATGTTAACACTATACGTGATACGATCTGTGACACGACACGATTTATGATTCGTAGTGCGCAATTTTTTAGAGAATCCGGGAAGATTCGTTAATGATTCGTTAATTTTATATTTATAATAATTATTTTAGTTATATAATTTATAATATAAGTAAAAATAATCATAATTATTGATAAAATATATTTTAATCA
The DNA here is from genome assembly GCA_009725065.1 of Utricularia reniformis. Taxonomy (NCBI): domain Eukaryota; kingdom Viridiplantae; phylum Streptophyta; class Magnoliopsida; order Lamiales; family Lentibulariaceae; genus Utricularia; species Utricularia reniformis. The sequence goes on from RWGZ01000221.1 coordinate 63,723, forward strand.
TTTTCAAATTATAAATATAAGATATAATAAATAATTTATCATCAAAANTCATATAGTTATAATACAAAGTTTCACGTGGTTGCGCTATTGATCGAAATTGGCGAAACTCATTTTTTATGAATGGTTTCGAGAACCTACATTAGCTATTAGAAATGCATTGTCGCAATAGTTGAACTTTTTGTACATTCTTTTTAATTTTATGAAACATTTGGCCGATAAAAAAAGACAATTAGGTAGAATATCATAATCTAAGATACAAAAAAAGACATCCTTCCGTGTTGTTGTCTCGCAAATATGTTGACATAGTTAGGGACTGAATTGTCTTTACTTACTCCCCAAATTATCACATCAATAGCCTATGAGAACCATAATGTTTGTAACGGCTGTCATGATTTGCACCTAACGTCATAATGGTCGTTTAATCACCATAAGACTCATGCTTTTTGTTGACTCTTTTGGGACGATCGATACCTTATCCAATGGGAATGTTGATCCAATCTCTCATCATGACCACTTCATCACCTGGGAGATTTCTCTTGACTATTCGTCTTGGACTGAGCCGATCTACATGAACTCATACGTACTCGATTTGAATTTCACATTCAAATATGAAGTGTTGGTGGAACAATAATAAACCAAAATACATTGTAATGTCGTTATATTCAATCCGAACGGAAAAATCATGTGTTTACAAATTACCCCATTGAAATTAATTAATTTAACTGAACAATTATCGCTTTATCATTGATTGACAGGTCTGCATTATAAATGACTGAATTACCCCATGATGCTTCATTCGGTATGGGAACACATTATGATTCTCATTCTCAGTGTTTGTATATTTTAATTTTGAAATCAATTTACCGATTTTCTTAAACAATATATTTATTTTTAACTTGATACGTTTCAAAGATATACTGTTCAAAAATAATTTAATATTTGTATATTTGATCATTAAAAATATAAGGCATTCAGGTTATATCTAATGTTTTAAACTTATCATTAGCCTAAAAAAGACATGATTATTTATACCTACAATTTTTACAATAAGGGGAAAATAAACAAAATATATTATTATTCACTATAGGTAATTTTCAATTCAATTAGAAATTTTGAGTATTAAATATACAATTTATAATCTAGTATTGTGTTTTAAGTGTCGTGTGCGTAATCTTGTCACTTGTAAATAGGGATCTAAGCGAACAAAATCGAGTTGAACTTTAGTGTTTTTTAAGGTTCGGTTCGAAATATAGAAGGTTTGGTTTGTGTTCGAAAATATAAAGTCTATGGTTCGAGTTTCGATTTGAGTTTGAGTTCGAATTAATTAAAATAATATATATTATAATATAAATATTAAAATATTATTGAATCGCAAACCGATTCAGTTCGGTTCGTTTGAAATTTGAGGTTTGAGATTCAGTTCGTTAGGAATTCAAACTCGAACCTTAACCAGCTCGGCTATAGAGGTTTTTGAACCGATTCGTTCGTTTTCACCCCTACTTGCAAACATCAAAAACACCAAATTGGAAGTACTTTAAGAAGATTAGATTCATTAGTAAATACTTTTATTATTTAGAGAGTTAAAATTTAGTTATTTGGGTGTACTAAAACTCTCGAGAGTATCTAGCTATTTGGTGTTACAAGTGATTGGGTATGAAATTCTTTGATTTATAAGGTTATCTCCAACTATGTCCGTTCAGAAACTTCATTCTCTCATCCATATCAGTTTTCTCTATGTATACATTTTTATTCTTTAATTTTATAAATAACTTTTCTCTCATTCCTACAACAATGTTCGAAAATTTATAATTTTTAATATTATTTTTTTATATATCAAATACTTTATAATCATAATATTATAGATAAAACTGTTATATAAATTTATTATAAATATTTATATTTTATAATTATTTTAAATTTAATTTTTTAATAATTTTTTTGAATAAATATTTAAGAGACTGCCATGGTTGTGAAAGACCTAAGTGAGGGAATAAATATATTTTTATTCATAATTCGAACTTAACATACACAGAATATCGAGAATGAGTATATGTCAATTCAAGTAAATCAGTCAAAAATAAGATTTTGTCTATCACAATCACAGTGTTTGTTGTGATTCTTTTTTAAAGGATACCAAGAGTTACTAAATTCTATTCAAAATATCATTTAGAATTCGATGTTGAATTTATACTTATTGTGGAGAAAAAGTATGACAAGAAAACAAATGAAATACATAAATTTTTACGTAGAAAACCCCAAAAAACAAGGAAAATCACGATGAATCATGGTACAAAGTAATAATGGAAATATGCTAGAAACAAGGGAATAAATTGCAAAGGGGGGCGAGCGCCGAAAATCTTCTCTAGGAAATGTAGTAAGGTCGAAAATCATATCTCGAAGCTGAGTAAGGATCATTTGCACTAATAAAAGAACCAATATTTATGGATTACTGCAACTGATAGAACGTAATTTTTCCCTTCCTTATTCTCGGTAAATAGTTGTCATGAGATCCACTAAAGTAGTAACGTTCACCATAATCGTTTATCATACTTATAAATATAATCAATTTCATTTCTCTAAGGAATGTAAAACAAATTCAGAACTATTTCTCAAGTCCAACATAAGGTTTGGGTTTGCGAATTTAAATGAATCGAACCAATTATAATACACAAGGTTTTTATATCGGTCCGAATTACCATTTCGGTCTGAACCGGCAAGGAAATTTTTTTATTTTTATCCCGTCGACCCGGAAAACCCGGGGTTCGACCTGAAAACTCGGTGCCGCTCGATTTTTATCGTGCATGTATAAAACATTGCTAATACCATGTTGAAATTACATAGAATAACCAAAATTACGATGAGAGTATGCACAAAAATGACGTATAAGAGATGAAGATCACACCATATATACGAACAAATAATTTTCTATGATATTCATTTACTCTTATAAATCAATCGAAATGATATTCATCTTCCCAAATTCATATTTCAACAATTATCATGAACGTAGCCGAGAATGTGGTTCAAATTCATGCAATACAAGTCTCGAGTACATCCTCTGTGTCGTGTCTCTTCACGGATGCAATTCGCCACAAAACTTCATGCGCATGTACGAGCTCATGCGCCAAGTGTTCCTCTTCACTTTACGTGTCCCGATTCGTTTTCTCTATAAAACCCCATAGCTTGAGCTAATGTAAGCTCATCGCAGTCATGGCTTACTTATCTCTTGTTTCCCTTTTACTTCTCGTTCTCTTGCACTCCTCCGCGGCGCAGCTTGAACTTCCACAGAGGGACTGGTGGCAGGAGCTTCATCACCAGCAACAGCATCGTCTTCGTGGGAAATCAAGTTGCAGAATACAGCAACTTGACGCACGTGAGCCTAATCAACGGTTTGAATTTGAAGCTGGTTATGTTGAGTTATGGGACTCTAATTCTGAGGATTTGGAATGCGCTGGAATTCAGTTCGTTCGTCATGTTATTCAGCCTGGAGGGCTTCTTCTTCCTCACTACGCTAATGCTCCTCAGCTCACTTTTGTTGTTCAGGGCAAGTTCTTTTTTAGTCCCACATCGGAAAATGATAGTTTGGTATTCATCGTTCTGTTAAATGCTTTACAGGTCGTGGAGTTCAAGGGGTTGTGATTCCGGGATGTGCTGAGACTTTTGAATCGGAGGAGTTGAGCAGGGAAGGCCGCCGTGAGAGAGGAGAAAACGACCGCCACCAGAAGCTTCGCCGGTTCCAACAAGGTGATGTGTTCGCCTTACCGGTGGGACTTACACGGTGGACTTATAACGACGGTGATACGCCGGTAATCAGCGTTTCGATCATTGATGTTGCTAATGATCAAAACCAGCTTGATTTGAACTTCAGGGTATGATTTTTCTAGTATACAAAATAAGTAGGAATTTTGTGGGTTATTCATTCTCTACTTCTCTTTTCAGAAATTTTTCCTCGCCGGAAATCAGAGAACATCCGGCGGCGAAGGTCGTCGTGAAGAGCAGCAACATGGTGGTCGTCGAGAAAGTGAAGAGTGGAGGCACAGGTCAAGGGGGCAAGGTAAAAGCCGGGAGGAGCGTGAACGGGAAGAGTCGCAGCGCCGCCACGAGGGTTCAAGGCAGGGAAGGCGAGAGGGGGAAGAAGAATGGAGAAATGTCTTCAGCGGTTTCGATGAAGAGTTTCTAGCCGATGCTTACAACGTTGATACTGAACTGGTCAGGAAACTTCAGGGCCAAAGTGACAACAGAGGCTTTATCGTTAATGCTAAGCGCCTCCGTCTGGTCTTGCCGGAACAAAGCAGGGAAGAACGTGAATGGCAGCGTAGAGAAGAGCAACCAGAGGAGCAAGAAAGGCACCGCGGCCGTGGCAGGGAAGAGCAAGAAAGGCGACCCGGCGGCGGTAGAGGAAATGGCCTAGAAGAAACAGTATGCACTTTGAAGCTCCACCAGAACATCGACAACCCAGCAAGAGCAGATTTCTTCAACCCCAGAAGCGGAAGAATCAGCACAATCAACAGCCTAACTCTCCCAGTTCTGTCCCAATTGCGTCTCAGCGCTGAAAGAGGAGTTCTCTACAGAGTAAATTCCTAAACCCTAAACCCCAATTTCCAATTTCTGCTAACCCTAATTTGATTTCTTTCTCTCAGAACGCATCACAAGCACCCAAATACAACGCAAACTCTCACGAAGCAGTCTACGTCACACGAGGAACCGCAAGAATCCAAGTCGTCGGTAACGAAGGAAACGCCGTTTTCGACGGCGAAATCAAAGAAGGTCAACTTCTCGTAATTCCTCAAAACTTCGCCTTCGTGAAAAAGGCCAATGAAGAAGGATTCGAGTGGATCGCCTTCAAAACAAACGACAATGCGATAAGCACCTCCCTCGCCGGCCGACTCTCCGCCTTCCGCTCGATTCCAGTTGAAGTACTGGCCAATTCATACGACATTTCACGGGAGGAAGCCAGCAAGTTGAAGTATAACCGAGAAGAGGCAACGCTTTTCAGCTCCGGCTCGCCGTCGAGACACGGCCGTCGACAGGCGTAATGTAGATAACTAGGCAGAAGAGGTTTTGATGTACTGTGGGTTGTTCAAATAATAAGGTCAAATCTCTTGAATAAATAAAATACTTGAAAAAAAACAAAAAGAATAAATCAAATCACTGTTAAATTATATAAATACCCTTAATGAAGAATGACGTGGCATTTGTCTTCTTTTTTATCTGTTTCTTCTCTTCCATCAATTCAAATTTTAAGACGTTGCCGTATTTCCGGCGATGCTTGGTCTTCTTCAACCTTCACAAAGCCGGAGCCGTCGCTTATAAATACCTCCACTGGTACGCTTTGCTTGATCATTAAGCGTAGCTTCAATTGAGGGAAACCAAGACCCACGTGTTTGTTTTTCATTTGAGCAAGATATGGCTAAAGAACCAGTCCGCGTTCTTGTCACCGGTGCTGCGGGTATATTTGCTGTTTTTCTATTTTCTGTTTGTGGGGAATCTGAAATTGTGATTTTTGGGTAGAAAATCTTGTTTTTTCGCAATGATTATGTGGGGAATGTGCCTTTCTGCATTGATACTGTTATTTCTTATTTGAATAGGGCAAATCGGATATGCCCTTGTTCCAATGATTGCTAGGGGTATTATGCTGGGGCCTGATCAGCCAGTGATTCTCCACATGCTTGACATTCCTCCAGCTGCCGAAGCACTAAATGGAGTTAAAATGGAACTTGTAGACGCAGCATTTCCTCTTCTTATAAGTGTTGTTGCTACTACTGATGTTGTTGAAGCTTGCACTGATGTAAATGTCGCTGTAATGGTCGGTGGGTTCCCTAGAAAAGAAGGGATGGAAAGAAAAGACGTGATGTCTAAGAACGTATCCATTTACAAGTCTCAAGCTTCTGCTCTCGAAAAGCATGCTTCTCCTAACTGCAAGGTAATTGTTGACTACTTGAAATGAAATTTGCTTTGAATCACAATGTGTTGAAATATTGTCGGAAATAGAAATGTTCTACTTTATAGGTGGAGTGCTATCATACGATTCACTTTCCTTATATACTGAGGTATACTGACACTCTTTCGGTCCATTGAATCCTTAATTTCTACATGGTATTTGAGCTGTAGGGTGGGTTTCGGGCTGGCCCATACCGGTTTAGACAGAAAAAAAAACTCTGGTAGAAAAGCACATCGAACTTAGGCAACAAAAATAGATCGACCTATGATTCGAGCACTACCGAGTATATTGATGTTTGAACCGACTTGAGGGAGAGTGTTGAAATATTGTCACACATTGATTGTTGAAATAGAAATATTCTAGTTTATAAGGGAAGTGATATCATAAGTAATTGGTTTGACCTAGCCTTTTTAATGTGATTGAGTTCCCTTATATACTAAGCTACACCAAAACTCTTATGATCCATTGATACTGAGCTACACCAAAACTCCTCCGGTATCGGAGGTATAGGACGAGTTTCAGGTTGGCCATACCGTTTTAGACAGAAAAAAACTTTGGTAGAAAAACATATCGAACTTAGACGATAAAAACAGATCGACATATGATTCGAGTACTACCGAGTATATTGAAGCAAATCTGAATCAGGGCAAGGCCAGTTCGACTTGAGAAGAAGTATTGAAATATTGTCTCATATCGGTTGTGTAAATAGAAAATGAGTGATTAGTCTTTTCAATATAATTCATTCTCCTTATAGACCGACTATACGGACACTCTTTTAGTCAATTGAATCATAAATTTCTACACAATGAAGAATGATTCATGTCTTGTGCACCAGGTTTTAGTTGTTGCAAATCCAGCAAACACAAATGCATTGATCTTAAAGGAGTTTGCACCATCAATCCCAGAGAAGAATATTACTTGTCTTACGAGACTCGATCATAACAGAGCCGTGGGACAAATTTCAGAGAAGCTAAAAGTCCAAGTATGTGATATAAAGAAGGTGATTATTTGGGGAAACCATTCGTCAACACAGTATCCTGATGTGAATCACGCAACAGTGAAAACTGGAACAGGAGATAAGGCAGTTCGTGAGTTTGTAGCTGATGATGAATGGTAAAGTGGGTTTATTTTTTTTATGAATTTAGAGTAAATTGTTTATTTTTTCAGGTTGAATGAAAAGTTTATATTAACAGTACAGCAACGGGGTGCGGCGATCATTAAAGCGAGAAAGCTTTCGAGTGCTCTTTCTGCTGCTAGCTCTGCTTGCGATCATATTCGTGACTGGATCCTTGGAACTCCTGAGGTACGTGTTGAAATACTTTTCTAAATACAAATATTATAATTTATAAAAAGATTATATTATAAGTAATTGATTTATAATATCTATTGTTTTCAATCTAATTTATTTTTTTTATGGATTGGTTACACCGACACTCCTATGCTTTCAATCCTGAATTTGTACATAGTATTAGAACTCTAGAGTTAGTTTCGAATTGGTCCGTACCGGTGGACAAAAAAACTGTGGTTGAAAAGTATATCGGGTTTATGTGATACAAATATATTTATATAGGAAAGTGTTGCAATACTGTCTCACAGTTATAGAAATAGAAAAATTCTAATTTATAAATGGATGATATCATAAACAATTGACTTAACGTTATGTTGATATTATAGACTTTGGTTGAAATTATGATCGGAGTGTGTATGATTTTGACGTATAAGAGGGGGAAATCATACCGTAAAAAACTTGAACAAATTATTTAGTATGTTAACACTTCACTCTTATAAATGAATTCAAATTTCATCTCAAATTCAATGTATGACAATTAAATATTTCAATATATATTTTTTTAATATGATTTATTTCTTTTACGGACGGACTTGACTATATTGATGCTTTTATAATCGATTAAATCATGAATTTCTAGTTTCTATGTCATTTCTACTTTTGTTGAATTCAGGGATCTTGGGTTTCTATGGGCGTGTACTCTGATGGATCATACGATATCCCTGCTGGGCTTGTTTATTCTTTTCCAGTCACGTGCAACAATGGAGAATGGAGTATTGTAAAAGGTGAGAGCTTTAATAGAAAATGGCTACTTAAATATCTATAGTTTAGAAATTTTGACAAATTTGTTCATATTTTAAAATTGCAAATTTAATCCCCATATTTTATATATTTGATCAAATTTGATCATCTAAATTTACAAAATATGGCTAATTTAATCCCAAAAATGGTAAAATTAGTCTTCAAAATTTGAAAAGAACAATATCGGTCCTTACATTTTACACATACTAGCAAAATCAGTCATCAGTTCGTAAATTTTGGCAAAATTAGTCCCCGACTAATTTTAACACCGTTGGGGTTAAAAATTGAAAATCAAACCGGTTTTGACATGTTTACCAGTTTGAATTGAAACATGCAAGACATCTTATCTGATTTTCACGACAATCCAGAATTTTCGTTCTAAATGGATTGATATAGCGACACGTTTGTATACCACATAGTGGCGACGACGTATATTAATTATTAGATCGTACAATGACGATTACATATACTAATTGCACGTTCCGAAAATTGAATTTGCCAACCCAAAGTTTGGGACTGAATTTGTCAAATATACTAAAATTAAGGGACTGAAATTGACTATTTAAATTTTGAGGATCTCAATTGCCACAATTAAATAACTATGTAGACCAATTATGCTACACACACAAATATTTGAGGATCGATTTTGCCAAATTGTCTAAATTATGGGGACCTGTTTTGCAATACTAAAACTTTGGGGACATCAATTGTCAAAATTAATAAACTACGGGAACTAAATTTATCAAAACTATAAAACAATTGAGACTAAATTTGCCACTCGCCCGAGCTTTAAAGAAACCCATTTTTATTTAAGCTTTTTTATATCTTCACTGTGTGTCTCAGGGCTCAAAATTGATGAGTTTTCGAGGAAGAAGATGAATTTCACTGCTAAAGAGCTTACTGAAGAGAAGGAGCTCGCGTATTCATGCCTAGCCTAACTTCTCTTTAGTTTCTTCATTTTTTATATATAAAAGAAAATGTCATTTGTGCCCTCTCCACGTGTCTAATAATATCGTTTGCGCTTTTTATTTTATAGTCGTGAAAATATTATTTTATATACATTAAATTTAATCAATTTACGTTTTTATTTTTGATCAATTTTAATAACATATGCTCTTAGGAATGCAATGAATGAGCTGATAGGGCTTGTTTAATAAATTTTGCTTTTGAATTTATTTCAAAATTTAAATTGTAGGTAAATTTTGGATTGGAATAGAAATATAAAATTTCGGGCAAATAATAAAAAATTAAGTAAATTTCGCTCATACTAATTAATGAGCTAAGTTGATTTTTGAATATAATAAGAATATTCACTATTATTTTCCTTAAAAATAAATCATTAAAGTATAAATTTAATTGAGAATTGATTATTTAAAATTAATCCTTATTATAAAATCATGTTTATTTTATTGATTGATTATTATACTCTAATTAATACACAATATATAGGGTTTGTTTAGGTTCGTCTTGGTAACTTAAGTAAGTTGAACGTAATTTCCTAAAATGTGATTTTTCAAAACATAAGACAAATTACGGTATGTTCACCCTTATTTTTCAACGTTTTCGCCACCGCTGCTAGTAACAACTATCATCTCAACACGATTTTGTAAAAGACTAAAATACATTTATTAGTCATATATATCATTTGAGGTTTTCATTATATCACATTTATTGTATGTTTTTATACCGACGGTATATTGATTGGTATCGCATAGTATCCTGTTTTATTATCGGATCCCCGGTTTTTTTCCAACCCAAAAAAATAATAAATATTATTCAATGTTTTCATACCAGACGTTATACCGTCAAATTTCGGGCAGTATCGATATTTTTTTTAACAGCCCGATACTGGGTAATAGAGTCTGATAAGATCCCAATAACCCGATACCCCGAACTTGATCAGGGCCAAGCTTAGTCAGACCAGCCCAAGTGACATAAGCCGAACTTGGAAGCCCAGATTCAGCTCACGTGAATGGACGGCCCAACCAGGCCAGTCGGGCCCAACCGCCCGTTCACATCGATCGGTGCCGATCGATAGGGTCAAGCTGTCTCCCCCTCACCATGACTGATCGGTCCACATCTCACAGGCTATGCTTTCGGCCATCCACATTCCTCAACACGCGACAGCAACCTCCGACAATCCTGTCAGAGACAAGTCCGACGAAGTCATATGAGCCTCCCTTAGTCTGGAGACAGCCGGCTAGTAGCGGCGAAAAGTTTAGTGTCGTGCAGCCTATGAAGTCATGCCCGGCGGCTGTCCCGCTTGACACGAGCCGACCTAGCCGCAGAAGACAAATACAAAACAACACCTTACTGTTCACGCATTACAGTAGGCGTATAAAAAAGACACTTGGGAAGCGAAAAAAAAATCATCATTTGATTCTTCTTGCTAGCTTCTTACTTGGTCCTTTATCGATTTATTTTCGATAAGCTTTCTTCCTCTTTGTTCTCTAAAGAGAAAATATGGTATTTGTGATTATCATCTTGTTTATTGAATCGACTAAGACATTTCCAACTCTTAGTCAAATGGTTTTTTCCTCAACTTTAAAGTTTTTTACCCTAAAACTGTCTTGTCTCTCCTATACTTAATTTATAATCGTCTTCTACACATTAAATAAATTACAATCGAGTTAGTCTTGCAACGAACGGGACGATTGTTGACATCCCCGGTTATTGAATCACAACAGAGTCGATATCCTGGTTTTTTATGTCCGACACTAAATATATATTAAATATTAATTTTTTTAAAAATATATTAAAATAAAATTGGATAATACCAATCGTACCGCTCATATCAGTCCGGATCGGTACGGAATTTTGAACCAGTATGAAAACTTTGATATTATTATTTTAATTTTTTTTAACTTAAAAAAACAAAAAATGGTACCAACGATATATCACCGTCCTAACCAATATAAATATTTTAGGGTAAAATTATCTTATATTGAGAGTAAATATGTATTTTTACTAATATTATGTTTATCATACCGCTTTTTTTACAAAATAATTTTTAAAATCATGTTATTATAAATGCATTCAACTCACAACAAGTTATCCGACCATATCTCACCATACTTTATTAACGTTGTACCAAAGAAGAAGCTCATAGAATTGGTTCTCTTCGGCCGCCTGGATGTATAAGAATTTATGAATTATTTTAATAATTTATATTCTAGGTGTTTTATTCTTTTTTCTTAACTTTCAGGCAAACTAAAATGTTTGTTTTCTACAACATTTAAACATTTTTCTCAATTTTAACTAATGTATGATAATTTGAGATTTTCAAGTGATTTATATTTTAATATTCAAGTTATAAATAATCATTATCGTTATTTATATAATTATATTTATAGAGTAGTGGGTTATGACTTATGAGTCACTTCAAAAATCCAATTCTTTTAAATTTTTGAATGAACTATTCAGCTTCGGAGCTTACGCGAATACGATTTGATAAATCAAACATTATAGAAAGTCAAATAACTCTATAGTTATTACGACACCTGACCAATATATTGGGTATGTTTGGAACAACGTTTGACAAATAGCGGTGAGGTGAGATGATTGCACTGTGCTGTGAGGTGAACTGATCGTGATTTAAAAATTTTTTTTTTGAAATAGCGGTGCAGTGATCGTGATGTCATAAAATGACTTTTTTGCCCTTATTTTTAAATAATTGTTTATAACTTAAAAATTATATTTCATATTATTTTATAATAAATTCGTTATTTCAAAACTACATTTTTAAATTGTTGTATATATTTTTATAGTTTGAACACTTAATTGATAGAATATAAGAAGTTATTGATCAAAATTATTTTTTTTAACAAATATTTTATAATTTATCTAGGGTAAAATTGATATTTGACAGGTGCGTTCTGGTGGCAGTTGGTTTAACCTAGCTGTGAACTGAACGCAATTATTAATGATGTTTGGTAAAAATAGAATACAACTACGGTACGTTCACCACAACGAGCGGTGGACTGAGTTTCCAAACATCACCATTATTAAACTTGAAATGTATTCATTTTTAGTTTTTTAATTTATAAATTTGGAAATTTGCATATTAATAAAACGTGTACCTAAACCAGGAACCTTGATATATTAATATTATATTTAGTATATATATTTAAATGTATATTTTAATATAATATGGTATTAAAAAATACACGTAGTCTGTTACTAATTAATTAATTAAATTTATCAAATAAGTTATATTTTTAAAAATTACATTAGTATGAATGCGCATTAAATATCGCATATAATAAAATATAATTTTTTAAGATGAAAGACCTCAAACCAAAAGTAAATTGGCAATGTAAAATAACATAACAAGGAAGCTTTTTTGAATATATATATATTATTTTATTTAAGGCATGAATGATGTTTCTAATAGCGATGCGCCGTCAGATAAGTTAAGAAACTCTGGTCCGTTGATTGTGATTGTGGGCCATATTAGGGTTTGAGAATCGAGTATTTTTCTAATAGCCACGTGTCATATATATCAGTCAAATGGATTTCAAAGTTCAACTTACCACATAACATTCATTATTATAAATATTAATCCAATTCTTTAAAATGTCAATTAAATGTCTGCAGAATTTTAAACTATGATGTCTCGATGCGCACTGGGACGTGCTGCACATGCGTCTGACGCGGCTCGATGCGCATACGACACACCCTGACACGTCTAAATATACTTTTAAAAAAAATTATATCATAAAATAAATTTTTATGATTACTTTCAAAATATTTCTTTAATATGACATATTTTACTTTGTTTTATATTATCTTGTGATTTATTTTCATATATTTTTGAATTTTGAAACTTTAGAATCATTAACAGAACTCTTATAATTTTTTATGAAAAAATAAATATTTTTTTGATTCATAAATATTATATAAAACCTTTTAATTATATTATTTTCTAATAGATTTTCATAAATTAAAAATTTATATATTATAATTATCTTAATAATGAAGTTCTAGATTTATGATTTTTATATTTTATTTAATATCCAAACTATTTTTTTTATAGCATATCAAAAAATTGTATTCTAAAATTTTATTATCTTATTTAGAATTTTATTATTTTTAGTCTAATTTTATAAATTTATAATAAAATACAATTATATTTATATTTTAGACGCATCAAAATTCCGACACATCTATAATTGGTGTGTCGGCGAATCTGCGTCCACGCTCTCAAACATCATAGCTTTTAAATATGGCACAAATTTATTAATTTTCAACTCAAAATTATATTTTTATATATACAATTTATTCTACATAAAATAGAAATTCAGTGATCTAATTAATTTAAACCACATTGAAAATGCGAGTTTTTTAAAACATTTTAGGGTTTAGGGTTTAGTGACCTAAACCCTAAACATTATACAATACCCATTAAATTGTAGTTGTTCCAAATTGATCTTGTGGGTAGGTTCTTGACGTAGTCAATTTTTACTTGAGATGTCATTTCCAAATGTGAGTCGAACTTGTCAAAAACCCTAAATTGAGCTTGTTTGGAAGTTTGGTAACTACTTCATTACAATTTTACATACGTAACCCAAACACATACCTCGAGTGCGATGGTCGAATTATTGTGTCTGCGATTGAATTGTAATGGTTTGGGTATGACAATTCTACCATACTTTTATAAATTTTGATAATTCAATAATTAAATTGTACCCACCATCTACATTTAATCAAAATATATTATTATAATAAAACTGCGGTAAGATCATCGTTGCTTGATGAAATATATTGGGTTTTATTTGATATAACTTTTTATAATTGCGGTGCGGTGAGGTGAGGTGTGGTAAGATGTGGTGATTTGTGGTGAGATTGAATGATCGTGATTTTTTAAATGTGTTTGGTAAAATTATGGTATCATGATCGTGATTTTTGTAAAATACTATTATATCCTTTTATTTTTAATAAAACACAAATTATTTATTTAGTTGTAAAAGTAATAGTAATATAGTTATTTCTAAAATCGTTATGTAGATATAATTGATTTTAGCAACAACTCTCAAATATGATTATTTAACGATAATCACATCACAATTATCCTTTTGTTTTGTTTACCTTAAAAAAACTACGATCTTACCAACCACTACACTGCACCGCTATTCTGATATGAGTTCCAAACAAACCCATTCAAAATCATTATCGTTTAAACTAATGGCGAAAGATATCAAACAAGCCCATTGTAAAATTGGAAAACAAATAAGCATGATGATTTAGTGATGTTTTAAATCATTTATTTATCTTAATAAAATAGTTAAAATCTTACAACACTAAATTCGTGTTCTTACATAAATAATCTTATTACCCATCAAACATTGTAAGTTTGAAATATTAATCTTTATTCTTCCCTTTTCGATTCACTTCGTCATCAAGAAGATCCTCTAGTACTTGATTATCAAGATACTCGAACTCAAAAACTTGTCTATGTTGTGTCGAACTCGAAGATGAACCTGATTGTCCGGGTAAGTTATGTTCATTCGGGAAGTTAAGTACCGCGTATTGACCTCTCATGGCTAATGCAGCTTTATCATAAGCTCTAGCAGCATCCTCGGCCGTGTCGAATGTCCCTAGCCAAACTCGAGCACCTTGTCGAGACGTATCTCGTATCTCTGCAGCGTACTTTCCCCATGGACGCTTACGCACCCCTCGGTACTTCGTTCCACCTTCGTCTTTGCTATTTTTGTCCATTAATAAAAGCTTAGAAGTTGTGTTTCTTCTTAGGGTGTAGTTATATACGTTGGGAATGTTTGAAAAAGTGCGTGGTCTTTGGCGAACTGTTGATTTAGCATGGATGATCTAATGGTTGAGATGGTAACACGTGTACAGATTCTTTGTAAATGGAATGGTCAATGAATTTGCTACACTTTTTTGAACGGGTACATTCAAATTCTTGGTCTAGGGTTTACTTTTAGCTTAATATGCAAATTCGATCAAAATAGTTATATGCTTTTGGTAATTTTGGTTATCATGATTATGGTAACTCTTACCCTCGAAGCATAAAGATGAGAAAACTAATTTTCATATTTTATAAATTTTAACAAAATGAATCCATGAAGTTTCGTGTGGTATAATTGATTTTTAAATTTAATAATTTTGATCCCCAGCCAAAATCAAAATTTGGGATCAATTTTATCATAGATTTATAATTTATCAAATGTTACAAACTTAATATTCAGTGCTTAAATATACCATTACAAATTAAAAAAAATTAAATTTACCAAAACTATGAAAGTTTTGAATAAAAAAGACCATTTTCTCATACTTTATTTACTCTCCCTCCTATTTCATTATAGGTAAATATTTTAAAATTTTAAAAGTATGTAAATTACGATTATTCCACAGTAGAAAATGTCATTCTTGACATTTGAATTTCAACAAAAAAATATATATATATATATTAAAAAATTGTGTGAGGTAAATGGAATTATAAGAGTGTGCATATTTCATAATAATTATGCAATTTATATAACAAAAAATTATCATAAATATGTTGATTGAATAGATAGAAAACAATATCTTCAAAACTTCGGAGGCACACGTGGTGGGGAAATACGTACAGTAACACTGTCATAATATGTATAATAAAAAAGTAATATCACCTTTTTTAATGTTCTATCTTTAACAGTCATTTTATGAATTGTGTTTACTAAATAGTGATTATTAGTTTCATTTATAACAATGATTTACTGTTTAGTAAATAGTAAATTCAAAAATAAAATAAAATAAAAATAATATATTAATAAAACAAGTATTTTATCAATTAAAAGCTTCCAAACAATATGAATTGTCGTAATCTTCTTTCTATATATGACAAATTGTGACAAAAAATAAATTAAATTAAAATAAATCACAAAAAACATTAATTTTGAAAGTTCACATTTAAACACTAATCCAATATCACCTATGCGGCATCGACTCGTCCGACCGACTCGGTGCGACTCGACTCGACTCGATACGATTCGACAAGAGTATAAGAGTCAGATTTTCGACTCGGCTCGTATTATTAAATAAAATAATTTTAATTAAAAACAAAATT
This sequence comes from Utricularia reniformis, assembly GCA_009725065.1. Classification (NCBI taxonomy): domain Eukaryota; kingdom Viridiplantae; phylum Streptophyta; class Magnoliopsida; order Lamiales; family Lentibulariaceae; genus Utricularia; species Utricularia reniformis. The sequence continues at coordinate 79,818 of RWGZ01000221.1, forward strand.
TTTAAAAGTAATTGTTAGAATTTGTGGAAAATTGCATAAAGTCAAGTTTAAAACTACAAATATTTATCAATTTATTATATATAAAATTTAACTTATAAAAAATGAATATCGTTATTCGATTCTACTATCTCCCCAAAAACAACCACTTTTTAATCCATTATCGCTTGTACGAAGAATTTACAAGTAGATCGACAACATTAAAAAGTCGTGAAAGCACATAAAATATGTTTCCGATGAATAAAAAAATCAAATTAAGAAAGAAATCAAAACGACGTCGTTTTGTGTCAAGTATCAAGAGTTGGAGCGAGTCGGAGAGTCCGACTCTACTCGACACAGGAAAATGTGAAAAATTGAAGAGTCTGTGCCGCATAGAATATCACAACATCAAATCTCAAATCTCACCCCCTAAGTCATAAGGATTAGCAATAATATAAATAATATGACATTGTAAACCCCAAATCTTGTTATCTAAACTCTTAATGAATCTCAAATTGTAAAACCCAATTATATTCATGAAAAAACGAATTTCACCAAATCTCACATGAAAAGCATACCATATTTTACATTACATTACTTTATTTTTATTAGATTATTAGATATAATTTTAATAAAAAAAATATAGTTAAATTACATTTAACACTCATTCAATATTCAAGAAACAGTGAATCAATGTTATATAAGAAAAGTAAATTTTTGCAGTGATATTAACATATTGGGGTTGTTTGGTTTAGTTTTTCAAAATCACAGTGAGGTGCGGTGATCGTACTGTGCGTTGAGATGATCGTGATAATTATGATTGGAATTTAGAAAACTGTTTGCAAAAACTACGGTGATCGTACTGTGATTTTAATAAAATGTATATTTTAACCTTTATATTAATATATTTATTATATATTAATAAAATGTCTATTTCCTTTAATAAATTCAGCAGCACATAATCGAACAAATGTCTTTGTTAATCGTCTATCCCAAGTTGTTACACTTTTAATTTTTTGGGTGTTACCGTCTAAATTGTTTTTTTCATTTGGTTTTAAAGTAATTAATTGAACTTTAAAGAGCAATTTTGGAATTTACGAAATCACGGTGGGTTGCCATACGTATCAAGCCATGGTCACATGACCGCCAAAAACTCCGGTACGATCACCACAATTGATCCAATTGTTTGACAATGTAAAATAAAATCACAGTGCGACCGTCGCACCGCGGCGGCTACCGTCAAACCAAACAACCCATTAACTTAAAAAGTTATTTTAATTATACATTTTTTATATTCTGACAATGATAGAAAGGTATTATATTCCGCACACGTGCATATATGTGAGTCAAAAGTTTGTTTAAATTTGGTCAAATTTTTTTAAAAATAAATATATAAGTAAAAAGATGGACTATGGAGTACAAGTTGTCTAATTTTCTACACCCACCTCTATGGAATCAAATTAGACTCTTCGATTAGTATCGACAACACAAAATTATATCAATTTAATTTCGTCATTAATTCAATTTATTTTTCATCGGAGAAGTGACTTATATGATTTCACGACGTTGTAATGTAATCGATGTACTTATGAATTATTTGTGTAAATGATGATTTTAAGGTAAGTTGTAGCTTTTGGAAAGATGGTGGAATCAACGAGCGACACATAATTTTTATGAAGCTAAATCATTTGTATGATAAATTTTGAAAATATTTGTAGTTGTAGATTTGTATTTAATGCAACTCTCAACAAATTTTAATATTTATTTATATATTTTAGTTTTATTTAATATTATTCTATTTAAATTCGAGTAGATCATAAATGTGACTCTAATAATATTTTCAAATTGAATGGAATCGTTATACATATAAAAATCTAAAAGACACCGTGGCAGTGCCAACATGGTGCTTCGGGTATGCCCATCTTCTAATTTCATTTATTTTTTTTAATTATTTTGTCATGGTTTTGTATTTTAATTATTGACATTATTCAATTTAGTCAAGTGAATTAGTTGAACGATTCAAAGTATGCTAATTATATTTTACGCAATTTAACATATTGTATATTTAAATTATTTCAAATATTATATGTGTTTTAGTTCGAAAACCGGGGGTGTCAACAATCGACCGGTTCGTAGCAAGACGAACTCGGTTATAATTTATTTGATGTGTGGAGAACGATTATAAACCAAAGGAAAAGAGACACGACAGTTTTAGAGTGGAAAACCTCAAAGATGAGGAAAAAACCACTTGACTAAGGGCTAAAGAAAATGCCCTTAGTCGGTTCAATAAACAAAGTAATAATCACAAAGGTCATGTTTGTTCTTTTGACAGCAAAGGGAAAGAGAAGTGTCGAAAATAAATCGACAGAAGGTTCTCTATGCGAAAACTCGAAGGAAAATTCGAACCTCCTTTTTTCACACCCCAAATGTCCTTTTTATACTCCCACTGTGCTGTATATAATATGGTGTCGTTTTGTGCCTGTCCTTTGCGGCTAGGTCGGCTAATGTCAGGCGGAACAGCCGTCGGGAACGGCTTCACAGAGCTGCACGGCGCTAGGCCTTTTGGCGCTACTAGCCGGCTATTCCCTGGCTACGGGGGGCTAGTATGACTTTGCCAGACCACGCTTCCGACAAGGCTTTCGAGGGTTGTCGTTGCCTGGGAGGAGTATGGATGGCCCGAAGCAGGGCATGTAAGATGTGGACCGATCCGTCTTGGCGTATGGGAGAAGCTAGGCCCTACATATCGGGACCGATTGCTATGAACGATCGATCGGGCCACAGGGCCTGGATGGACCATTCACTCATGTGGGCTGGATCTGGGCCTCCAAGTTCGGCTTATGTTGTTTGGGCTCCTCTGATCAAGCTTGATCCTGATCATGTCCGAGGTACCGGGTTCCGGGGATCTAATCACTAGCCCCTAGGACTCTGTCGCCACCGTGGTGGTGATCGGGGTTCGATCATCAGATTGAGATCGTTTGTGCATAAGTGCCCGATCGCAGCAACGGAAACCTGTACCCGAGCTGGTTGTAACGGCGTCTTTGGGTACCGATCCTGCACTTAGAAATTTCATGACGTGAATTTTCAAATTTGAAATCCATAGCGGTTGAGGGTAAAAGCATAATTCTAGGCTCTGTGATAGCTAACGCATTTCCGTATTCCAAAGGGGGACAGATTGTGAGACGGCAGCCACCTGCAGTGATGACGTGTCACCCCGTGATTGAGTAAGACGCTGTATAAAAGTCGGGATTTTTGCCCTGTGCAGCTATTATCACACTTTGCGACAAACTGCTCCAGTTTTAGAATCCTCTGGCGATTTTGCTCAACCGTTCCTCAACTCCAAACTTCTCGCAAATTCTAAGGTAACCATCCATGGCACCTCGTAGGGCCAGGTATCCTCACATATCCACAATGGACCTCGAAGCATTTCGGGTTAAATTTTCCATTCCAGCCCATTATCCCATCTGGAGGGGGAAGGAGGACGTTCAATGCTTCCTTCCCATCGAGATGAACATTCCAGCTAACGCCATACCCGTTAGCTATGTCTCCCTAAGATCAGGCCTGCGACTTCCTCTTCACTCTTTTGTCGCGGCCGTTCTTCGGGAGATTCACTGCCCGACTTTTACTCTTTTTCCAGGCAATTATGTTTATATTATCGCTTCATTTATTATTGCCACAAACAGATGGTAGAGTCAACCCTCATGCACTTTTTCAATCTATTCCTGGTGGGATCCCGTAGAGGAAAGAGGTTGTTAGGGGGTCGCATGTTGTATTATATAGCGACCCGAACGAAGGACTGTATTATCGTAGACAAGGAAGATTCCCTTCATGAATGAGAATCTTGCTATGTCTGGATAGACATCCCAAGGGAGGACCTGCTGAAAGTTACTTCCTAACAACCCACCCTAACATCAGGAAGTTGGACCGAAGCCGGTTCAATCCATCCAACCATAATATTGCCAACACATTGGCAATGCTTCCTCCTCCCGAACGGCGTCTGAAAAGAATAGAAATCCTTAGGGAGAAGAAGCTGTTAGAGATCGGGGTGGCAGGAAGAACTGGAGCCCCTGCCCCGAAGGGTATCTTCTCCAGCTCTGACTCATCGGAGTCAGAAGAATCGGGTACGACTTAACTTCCTTTAGTTCATATTTTCTGATCCTTATTATTTTCCTTTTGCAGTTTCCACTGATACAATGTCTGGGAACCGACTTGCTGCAGTAGCTGGTGCTTCAAAAGCCAAAAAGGAGGCTCAGCTGCAGGCGTCCAAACCTAAGCCCAGCGCTGCGGCTGGGCCTTCACGATCATCGGGGAGCTCCAGCAGCCATAGGCCAGAGCCCCGATCAATGGATGAGGTGGATGAGATTATTTCTAAGAGGATGCGCTCCTTTGGCCTTCCCGCCATGTACAGAATCGGGAATAACTCCCCTCTGGATCTTAATGTCATGCGGTTGTTGCTGCAGGGATCAATGAAGGTGGAAGACGTCCGCCCCTCATCCAGCTTAGGGGACAGAGCGCCGAGACCTCCAGTCTCCGCGTTGACGAGCAAGCGGGACCCTGAAGAGGAAGCCCTGAAGCAGTACAAAAGGTTGCGGTCAACTGTGAGCAGGCCCACAGCCCTGATCCCGAGGAAAGGGGTCACAATCGGGGATAAATCAGCCCCGTCCTCGTCTAACCCTGAGGCCATTCGGGGGGCCATCCAGGAGATGGTGGTCTCCGTTTACAAATCCCGGGGTCCGAAAAGAGTCTCCCCTTCATGGAAAGATGCCGCCCTTGAAGAATACCGGCTCTTGGGGAAGAAAAACCCGCCCGGTATTGATGGCGCGATTCCCAGCTTCGTGCTAGCCTATACGGAGTCCCAAGCTGTGGTAAGTTGTATTTAGCTCACGCTGCCCCGATCGGGTATATGTTCTTAATCCAATTTGACTCTTGCAGGCACATAGAAGAGCTTTGGACCTCGCTTCTGCCGTTCAGCTCAGCCGAAGCATCTCCTCGGTATCTGAAGATCTGGTTGGCCAACTTGCCTTAGCTCAGCGGCAAGTTGAGATCAAACAGAATGAGCTGGAATCGATTAGAGCCGACCGGGACCTTCTGAACGGAGAGCTGCTTGGAGCGGGTACTGAGCTATCCTTAGCTGCTACTAAGGCGGGAGAGGCCCAAGCAGCTGCTAACTCCGCCACGGCCCGTGTTTTGGAATTGGAGCGTCAGATACAAGAGATATCTGACGAAATCAACAGACTTCTCTTGCAGTCTCAGGAAGAAAGAATGCTTTGATGGAAGAACGGGAAGCACTGAAAGAAGACTTGGTTATGGTCCAAGGATCAACTGAGGGTGCGGTTCGGGAAGCCCTTTTGGGTTTTGCCCGATCGCCCCTGATGTTTGCCTTAGCGGCAAACGTTTATGGACTGAGCGTCTCCCAATATATGGGCAATATGAAGGACCAAATGATCAGCAAGTTTGGTCTGGACCCCGAAGATGATCGTTGGGAGATGATCGACCCTTTAACCAAGGATGGAAACTTCCGTGAGATCCCCGAATTAGATGAATCACAGCTGGAGAATGATCCCAACTATCCCCTCTTTGACCTGATGGAGAGATCGGTCAACGAAATAGTTGAGGAAAAGGGAAAGAAGGTGGATGATCTCAAGGCATGAATTGCGGAGAAGTTTGGGGAAGCAGATAAGGAAGAAGGACAAATAGATTAGTATTTGATTTTCCAGTCGTTTCCTTCCTGTATTTGTAAACTCCACATTCTTGAATAAAACGTCATCTTTTTGCTAAATCTGTATTGGCTAAGTATAAGGTCGGGGCTTAAGCTAAATCAGGACCGAACAATCTTTTCAACTTAACTCTGAATCCTACACCAATAGATACACTTGAATCCGTCCCCATAAAATATTATGACTTTGGCGGCGTTGCCGTGGTTCTCCATGAGTCCCATGACAAATTTTAGCCGAAGCCCCGGTTCTAAAAATAGTCTCATGGCGGGCTTTGGCTTGCAATTTCACAGGTTAACTCTGTCTTTGTTATCTCGCTCATGGACTAAGCACAATGAGGCAAGAGCTACTTCTAGGTGGTGAGTGCCGTTTGAAGGGGAAATTGAGTTCGTAGTGAGTTCTGGGAGTATGCGATTCATCTAAGTACTCAGGAAGCGTGGAAGCAACTGACTCGTCAGAGCGGTCACACTACTTGGGAGCCTTATGGATGATCGCTACAGTCACCAGTCCAAACTCGTCCAGAAAATCTAACTCCAAGATCAGTCACTAACCTAGCTAGAAATAATTTGTATTGCATTCATTGTAACTTATTCATGTTTAAGAAACATTTTATAGTTTAGAGTTACCAAATAACGTCAAATGCTTTATATAAAATAGCGCCTTAAGTTCATAACATTCCAGGTTCGGGTGATCTCACTTCTATCCAGATTTTCTAGCTTATAAGCCCCAACACCTAGGTTCTTCAGGATCCGATAGGGCCCTTCCCAGTTCCTATCCAGCTTCCCAACATTTCTCTGAACTCTTACATTTCTGAGAACGAGGTCGCCTTCTGAGAACTCTCTGGGTACAACCTGTTTGTAATGAGCTCGTTCCATTGTTCTATGATAAGCATACATGCTCGCATAGATGGCGTTTCTTTTCTCTTCAATCATTTCCAAGTCCAAGGATCTTCGCTCATCATTCAGATGTTCGTCATACTGGGTTATCCGAGGTGATCTTATGGCTACCTCAACTGGACTGACCGCTTCGGACCCATGTACCAAAGAGAATAGAGATTCCTGGGTCGTTGAACGGGGAGTAGTGCGGTAAGCCCATAAAACCTCGTAGATGTGATCGGGCCACTTTCCCCCAAAATCTTCTAACTTAGTTTTTAATCCCTTCAGGATAACATTGTTGGACACCTCCGTCAATACGTTGGTTTGGGGGTGAGCTACCGATGAAAAGTATTGAGCGATACCCAATTTGACGCAAATATCCCGAACGGTTTATTCGCGGAATTGAAGTCCATTATCAGATACAAAAGATCGAGGTACTCCGAAACAGCTTATGATGTTCCTCCATAGGAAGTGCTTCACAATATTTTCGGAAATAATAGCCACCACTTCAGCCTCGATCCACTTTGTATAATATTCAACAGCCATAATGCAAAACTTTCGTTGCTGGACCGACCTAGGAAACGGTCACAAAATGTCAATTCCCCATCTGTCAAATGGACAAGGAAGTTGGGTCATCGACAAAGATGCCCCTGCAATTGGGGAACTGTAGAATGATATTGGCAAGCAGCGCAACGTCTTGTGTACTTTTTAGTATTCTCAAGGAGAGTTGGCCGGAAATACCCGGCTCTAATAATGCGATGATACATCGATCGGGCCCCCGAATGTATACCGCACACCTCTTCATGAACATAAATCATGACGGCCTCAGCCTCTATAGGGGACAGGCATCGCAAGAGCGGTCTTTCGAAGCTTTTCTTGAATAAGTGTCTGTCATTCAGCACATATCGCGTCGCTTGGGTTTCAATTGTCCTGGCCTCTGATGCATTTTCCGGTAGATGGCCTTTGGTCAGATACTTGACAAAAGGGGCCATCCACGTAGTATCTTCTAGTGAGTCGACGGCGTTAATCTTTAAGTCTTGGAGTTCATGGCATAAAGCTCCCACCTCCTCAAACGACTGTTCTGTCACAGAAATTTCTACCGAAGGTCGGTCCTGAATATGGACTGATACTGTGTCTGGTCCAACGTCTGGTAAGGCTGCAGCCAGTCTGGCTAACGAGTCGGCCACCTTGTTTTGTTCTCTAGGCATGTGGTCAAGTAAGAATTCACAGAACTTTTTTGCCATTTCCAAGACCTTCGCATTGTATAGCTTCATGGTTCACTCATGTGTTTCGAATCGTCATGCGAATTGCTCCACCACCAATTTGGAGTCTGAGAACATTCGCACTTTTGCAACTCCTATCTTTTGGGCTAAGGTCATCCCCGACAAAACGGCCTCGTATTCCACCACGTTATTCGTTCCATAAAACAAGAACTTGACCGCGGAATGGATAACGTCGCCTTGAAGTGTAGTAGGGTGATGTCCACTCCCTTTCCCCCGAAGGTTGATCCGTCAACATAAATGACCCACCGGTTGTCCTCTTGGTTTAGAAATATGAGCGATCGGGTCATCTCAACCACGAAATCCGCGAGGACTTGAGCTTTGATCGCCCTTCGGGGAACGAATTCCAGATACATGGAGCTGATCTTGATCTTCCACTTGGCCAACCTTTCATTAGAATCCGTCTGACTCAAAACTGCCTTCAAAGACTGATCAGTATACACATAAACCTTTCTGCAAGGCTAACATGAATTTCTCTAAGGTTGTGTATCTGGTTTCGGCTGGTACCAGAGAACGGCTCACGTAGTAGACAGGTCGGTGAATATCAACCCTAATGGTCACCCGGGCTGTGCTGACTGCGGCTTCTGACACAGCCAAATATAACCCTAAGGGTTCGTGGCTTGTTGGGCTCACCATTACAGGAGGAGTGCTCAAATAAGTCTTTAAGTCGGAAAATGCCCGATCGCACTCTTCGGTCCAACCAAGATGGCTGGCTTTCCTTAATGTCCTGAAAAAAGGTAGAGCCCGGTTCGTGGACCTAGAAATAAACATGCTCAACGCCGCCAATCGGCCAGTCAGCCTTTGAAATTCTCGCTTGTTTCTCGGAGGTTGCATGTCAATAATAGCCTGGACTTTCTCAGATTAACCTCGATGCCTTTATCAGAAACATAATATCCAAGGAATTTGCCACTTCGAATCCCGAAGCAACACTTGTTTAGATTTAGCTTGAGTTTATAATTACGACATACTTCGAAACATCGAGACAAGTAAGGAATATGATCTTTATCATTCATGGACTTGACAATCATATCATCAACATACACTTCCATAATGTGGCCTATCAAATCCCTAAAGATCTTGTTGACCAGCCTTTGGTATGTTGCTCCAGCGTTCTTTAAGCCGAAAGACATAACCTCGTAGCAATAAACGCCGTATTCTGTCATGAATGATGACTTCTTTTGATCTTCCTTAGCGAGGAAGATCTGATGGTACCCGGAGTAAGCGTCCATGGTACTCATCATGTTGCTGCCAGCCACAGCATCCACCAATCGGTCAATGTGTGGTAGTGGGAAATGGTCCGACTCACAGCTCTTGTTGATGTCGGTAAAATCCACGCATATCCTCCACTTCCCATCTGCCTTGGAGACCACCACCGGGTTTGCAACCTATTCAGTGTAGTGAATCTCCCTGATGAAACTCGACCGCAGCTACATGTTCACCTCTACCCGGATGATTTCAATCTTCTCGGGAGAAAAAAGTCTCATCTTTTGCCTAATTGGCTTGGTTCCGGGCTCAGTGTTGATCCGATGCTCACTCTCGGATTGGTCAATCCCCGGAACATCGTCCGAGGTCCAAGCGAAGATGTCCACATTGCTTCTCAGCAAGCGGACCAGTTCTTCTTCGATGGTCGGGGCCAGATGTGCCCCAATATGAGTAGTCTTGGTTGAGTCATCCTCAACCAAGTTGATAAGCTTGAACCCAACGGGTTCCATAGCTTGTCTCGGGTGCGGGGGCTCTTCAAGCAAATCCACCCGAGCTCTCTTGATTGGTGCCAAGGTTCGGCACGAGCTCATGTAGCACTGTCTTGCTACTTTCTGGTTCCCCATAACAGAAATCACTCCATGAGTGGAGGGGAACTTGAGCATCATATGGTACGTAGAAGAGACCGCCTCAAACTTACTGAGGTCGGTCCGTCCAATGATAGCGTTGTAAGCCAGGTTGACTTCAACGACTATGAATTCCAAGGTTTCCGATCGGTCCCTGCCCGGTTACCCTAGTGTGGCTGGGAAAAGAATTTTCCCGCACGGGATAACACTTCTCTGGTCGAACGACCAGAGGGTCATATTGGCGATAGGGAGATCATGGACCTCGGCTCCTAGCATCTCCGCCACTTCATGCTTTATCAGATTGCATGAAGTTCCGGTGTCCACCAGAATCCTATGGACCCGTCGGTCGGCGATAACTCCAGTGATGATGAGTGGATCATCACACGGATCGGTAAACCCTTATCGATCAGCTGCGGTAAAGATGATATCGCCCTCAAAGGTCGAGGACCGCTCAGCCGATTCGTACTTGACTAGCTCCACAGATTCGGAGATTTCGGGAAACTCCTCACGCAATGCTCTTTTTCGGTCCCTGACCGACTCGTTAATCTCTATTCCGCCGGAGATAACATAGATATCTCCGGCGACCTCTCTTTCTTTGTGCACCTCCTCATTTGGGGGAGGTTGGGTGCCCACTTCGGCAGGTGGGGGAGCTGGCTGCTCCCTCTCTCTCATTCATTTCGTGGGGCTATACTGCCACGGCCCCGCCATCTCCTCCTTCGGCCCTAGACACGGTTCTCTTGACCGTGCTGGCCTCTATCCTGTTCGGGTTGGGGAGACCTTCGGTCTCCTGCCCGGTCGTTGTAATGTCTTGGCTGACCCCGATTGTCTCTTCCCGTCGGTCTGTGACGTTCGTCACTCTGATGGCCCGCTCGGTTAGAGTCAGCCCGCTTACCCCTGCGATCATCATCATCGGGCTTTTTCTTGTTCATTGCCTCTACTGTTTCTCGCAGTAGCGGGCATTTCAACGTATTGTGATCGCGGTTGTGATGCAACTCGCAATAGACCCGATTGTCCTCCTTCTTCGGGGGGACGATCTTTTCAGCCACAGCCGCAACTTCCCGCGGCTGTCTCTTAGGGTAAGATACCCTATGGTCACCTGCGGGTTCAGAATTCCCGCCAGGCTTTCGATATCCCGCTCCAAGCGCTTCATCCACCTTGATGTACTTGTTGATTTTATGAAGGAGTTTTCCCAAGGTGGATGGTGGGCTCTTCACAAGGCTGGCCGAAAGGCCACAAGATCCAAAGACCTGCTGCAAGATATCAATTTTGTCTCGGAGCTCCAACTTGATACCTCGCGCAGTTCGATTGAACTTCTCCATAAAAGAAAGGAGACTCATCTTGGCCGGGATATACTCATGTCATATAGTTCCTCCCTGCTACGAGGCGGTCCTACATTTGGAGCGAACTGCTCCGAGAAAGCCAAGATGAATCTACCATACGACTGTATGGATCGGGCCGGCAAATTTTTGAACCAGGTCCGGGCATCGCCCTGCAACCCTGCCGTGAAGATGCGGCACTTCAATGAGTCAGAGGCCCAAACGGTCCCCATCCTCAGCTCGAAATTTGCGACGTGATCGATCGTATCACCGTCGCCTCTGAATACTGGTAACCCGTCAGGGTTACGGTAGTATCGATCGGGGACTGCCGCCTAGATCTCTTCGGAAAACGGGAGCATCAAATCTCCCAAAGCGGCGGAGACGCCTCCAGATTGTTGGGATGATGCCTGGGCCATATGCAGATTATGCCACCAGTCATTATTCTTGCTCCGCCTGATCGAGGCAAAAGTAGTCTAGGATTGCGCCCCAGATTAGACCCGCAATCCCTCTGCGTTCGCAGGGTTTCCAACTCCCTGGTGAGCTCGTTGATGCGCCTCTGCATCTGTTCGTGATTCATCACATGAACGGGAGTTGGAGTTCTGATTGGAAGAAGCGGAGTAGATTGGTATCTCGGCCTCCTCATTGTCATTACACGTCTGATAATCTCCTCTTCATCGGAGCTCAGCGCGTCTGGGTCGCTTTCGTGCCCTCTGTTTGCTGAAACATGGCTTGTGATAGCGAGTGGTTCTGTTCCACTCCTCTTTGACGTAACTTCCAATATAACTTTCCTGACAACAGCTTCCACGTCCTGTAAAGAGAACGTTGAAGTTGGAAGACTGCTGGGAAGCGTGTCACTATCGTTCGTCGAAGTTCCAGTTGCCATGCCTTTGATTGTCCTATCTCGAGTCAAGACCTCAAATGGGGATTAGAAACTCGTCCCCACGGACGGCGCCAAACTGTTGTGGTTCGAAAACCTGGGGTGTCAACAGTCGACCGGTTCGTAACAAGACGAACTCGGTTATAATTTATTTGATGTGTGGAGAACGATTATAAACCAAAAGAAAAGAAACACGGCAGTTTTAGAGTGGAAAACCTAAAAGATGAGGAAAAACCACTTGACTAAGTGCTAAAGAAAATGCCCTTAGTCGGTTCAATAAGCAAAGTAATAATTACAGAGATCATGTTTGTTCTTTTGACAGCAAAGGGAAAGAGAAGTGTCGAAAATAAATCGACAGAAGGTTCTCTATGCGAAAGCTCGAAGGAAAATCTGAACCTCCTTTTTTTACACCCCAAGTGTCATTTTTATACTCCCACTGTGCTGTGTACAGTAAGGTGTTGTTTTGTGCATGTCCTTTGCGGCTAGGTCGGCTAATGTTAGGCGGAACAACCGCCGAGAACGGCTTCACAGAGCTGCACGGCGCTAGACCTTTCGGCGCTACTAGCCGGCTATTCCCTGGCTACGGGGGGCTGTCGAGGGTTGTCGTTGCCTGGGAGGAGTATGGATGGCCCGAAGCAGGGCCTGTAAGATGTGGACCGATCGGTCTTGGCGCATGGGAGAATCTGGGCCCTACATATCGGGACTGATCGCTATGAACGGTCGATCGGGCCACAGGGCTTGGATGGGCCATTCACTCATGTGGGCTGGATCTGGGCCTCCAAGTTCGGCTTACGTTATTTGGGCTCCTCTGATCAAGCTTGGTCCTGATCATATCCGAGGTACCGGGGATCTCATCAACCTGATTTATAACAAAATGTTAAAAAATAATATATTTATATTTTTAAATCGGATCAATTTCATATTAATTGAATTCATAAAAAATAACATCTCACATCCATATTATATATGATATATGGTGATCAATGGATTAATTTTATTTTAGGGTACAATTTTCTCAAACATGTGTAATTAACCTTCAACTTAAGAGTTGTATAAAGGGGATACCCTTGAAGTTATGAAATTGCAAATAAGACACCTAAATTTATCAAATTGTAAAACATAACATTCTAGTAACCAATTGTTTTTTACCACTTCCATTCTAGTAACCGGTTTTCCGTAAGTTGAAAAACGTTGAAAACCCCTCACAAAGTACGCAACTAAGACCCGTTTGAAAAATGATACGAAATTGATTATTGATGTTCGATAATTGTGCATAAAATATTAAATATTAACCGGTTTTTCGTAAGTTGAAAAACTTTGAAAATCTCTCACAAAGTACGCAAATAAAATCCGTTTGAAAAATTATACAAAATTGATTCTTGATGTTCAAGAATTGTGCATAAATATTAACGAGTTCATTAAAATAACAATGATAAACGATATTGGAAATGTGAAATATTTTATGCGCATTTAATTGAAGTTTGAGGAATAAAAATACGTTTTTTTGGTCAAAAAATATATAATATTTGTAATTTCGTAACTTTGAGGGCATGTTATTTACACATACCGTAAGTTTGGGGCCATAGCAAACATCACCCTAAAATCTTAGAGAAAAACATTTTAGTAATAGTTCATTTTTTGTGGTTACAATTACATATATCGTCCACGTGTCGCTTCTTGGTTTGTGCGTTTCTGCAGCACAAATAATTCGTTATCGCCCCCCTATTCCTTACCTTAATGAAAATTTGAGCATTTTTTAGAGAACGTTGTGTTGTGTGATTTGGGATCCGTAAAATGGATTCTTTGGACGAGTTTAATTGGGCAGATTTAATCGATTACGGCTGCCTGATGAACGAAATTGATCCGTCACTGAATCTTCATTGCATCTCAGGAAAGTGAGTATCTTGATTTGATTATTTGTATTTTGTTAACTTGAGTTGGGGATATGTCTCATTGAAACGGCGTTCTCTACTTCTGGGTGCTGTTGGATCCAAAAAAAATGGCAGAAGCTTCTTTTTGTCGTAATTGTGCTTTTGTAGTTTTGATTTTTGTCTGAAACAGCGAGTTACTGAAATAAAATTTGATGGGTATTAATTTTAGGTTCTTTTTGAAACTTCTGTTGAAATTTAAGATTTTTATAATGACTTCTAGATGGTTTTAATTGTTTTGTGTGTGCTATTCCAGTGATTGTATAGCCATGGAGGCCTCAATGACTGGAACTCCATCGAATGAAGGTGAATACACAGAAAGGGAATATACAAGGAAGAGGTAAAGGTTAGTACACCCATTTGATAAAATTATGTTTCTTATTTAATATTTCTGTGCAGAGTACGCAGTGATTTGTGCAGTGGCATTGGATCAAAAGCAAGCCGTGAACGATTGAGACGAGAAAAATTGAACGAGAGGTGAAACTTGTATTATAACTCAATGATTAATTTATTTGTTTATGTAGTAGAAACAATATTAGTCCATACCTCTTATAAAAGTTGTTTTCTATAAGTTTTACAACCTTTTGTCTTTCGGTGCCGAACAATCTGAAATTCTGTTAGGTTCATTTCAAATGTATTTTTTAAAATTATCTTTCATTTTAAGAAATTTATGTTTGTCCTGTATGCAGGTTCATGGAATTATCAGCTGTAATAGAACCTGGAAGGCCTGTGAAAACAGACAAATTAGCCTTACTCGGCGATGCCATTAAGCTATTAAACCGGTTAAAGATTGAGTTCCAGGAGTATAAAGAAAGTAGTGAAAAGCTAATGGAAGAGATAAACAGCTTAAAGGTTAGATACATGATAGTGTTCAGCATTTCACGATTCTGTAGCTTTTTGAGTTGTATATTCATCTACTGATTATTCTCCATATCCGAATGCCTCATAGACATCAAGCATTTGAGATGTTTATTCTGCTTGTATTTTTTCTTGGAGTTAGGTTGTCTGAGTTGAAAAACGTTTTAACGTCTCGTGTGAGGTTTTTTTAATTTTTTTTCTTTTGTGTTAATACACACACTGTATAGTTATATTAAACCACCTGTGATATTATTTTTGGTGTCGCGTACGAGGGTTTTTTGAAAAAAAATGCATTTTTGTGTATATAAACACATGAAATTTATGCTTAGGAGTTGAAAATCGTTTCGGCATTTAGTGTAAGGTTTTTTTCGAATTACGTAAACTGTATTTTAACAGTATAAGAAGCCTTTTAATTTGTTGATCCCTATCACTTGTCTTAATCAAGTATTTAATATTTTTACGTTTCTGATAAGCAGGCCGAGAAGAATGATCTTCGTCAAGAGAAACAGGTTCTTAAGGCAGAGAAAGAAATGATTGAACATCAGTTAAAAACAATGAGAAGTCCTCCAGGGTTCATTCCAGCTCTTCCACCAGTGTACCCGAGTAACATGAACAAGGTCCCTGTGATTCCAAGTTACGGACTAGTCCCGATGTGGCATTATTTGCCACCGGCTACTCAAGATACTTCGCAAGATCATGAACTAAGGCCTCCTGCTGCTTGATATTTGCAAGATGCTGAGAAATTAATTGAGTTCTTCTAATCTTTTCTATGTAAAATCGCTCGAATGATGAATAGATTCAATCGAATGGAAATCGTAAATAATCGTCATTTTATTATGTGTGTACTTAGTTTATTAGTACACTAAATTCTCATAAAATTATCATAATCTGAATCAAATGCCATAGCTGCTTCTTGATTTTCTGCTACTGTTGACTTTATTTGCTTTTCATCCTGCTCTTTTCCCCACAGCAACAGGTACAGACCAGCAATCGCTACAAAGCCTCCTACCAAGCTGCAAAAACAAGTAAGTCTTCTTATAAATCGAACTCGAAATTCGATTGCATGTGATGTAACTGCACATTATTATATATTGTAAATTTGTTCAGTTTAGTTAACCTGCCAACATATAGCATCGAGCCGAGGATAAAGTAGTCCGAAACTGCAACCAGCACTGTAGAAACCGGAGTAAATGTCGTCACAAATACTGGTCCCTTTTTTTCCGTGCACCAGAGTTGAATAAAGGTAGCCATGCCTGATATTACTATCCCCTGTAATCAGATATTTCATATAACTTTTACTAAATCTAGTTTCGATTTTTCTTCGCAGTTCATAACCGTACCCCGTATAAGATAGAGAAGAGATCAATATCGAAGCCAATGATCCAAGCAGCAGGTTTATGTTCAATAATAACTGTGAACACAGCTGATTGTAAACCTCCAATAAAATTCATCCATGTAGCAAGTGAAAGCTGCGCCGGATATCGTTTCAATGTAGACGCCTGAAACATCAGCAAATCGGGTAAGTTATTAATACACTGCATTCATCTACCGATTACTTAACAGCTTTTCGAATTCGGAAATATTTATTAACCTGCATAATGTACCATAAAGACCAAGTGATGCAGCTTGCAACAGTTAGAATAGAGCCCTTCAACCAATTTCCGTTATCTACTAATATTTTCCCTTCCATATGATTATGTGCATACCCTTTGTTTATCACACTTGGTCCTTTATACAATGTCATTATCATTACACCTGCTAATGAAATACCGGCTCCGAGGATTTTACTGATCCCGTGCTTGCTTCGAACATTTACTATCTCCATTCTGACATAGAAATGATCATTTTAAGACAGTTTTGCTTGAATCAAAAGCTGTTTTTTGTACAATTACCTGAGAATCACTGCAAATGTAAATGTCAATGCAGCTATAGAATTCACCATACATGTTAGAAATGTTGGAGAAGTGCTCTTTAAGCTTGTGAAAAACATGTTAAGTGTTAAGCTAACTCTGCAAGAGATGAATTTCATTAGCTTTTGCTTGTAAATTCAGTACAAAAACTGAACTTTTTGTTACCCCAGAAGTGAAAGAATGTTAATCTCCAAGAACATGAGAAGTGTCATTTTTGGCTGATTATTTTTCCTGTATTTTTTTTACATGAATCCATGAGATTATACATGAAGTGTTTCATTGCAGGTGATGAGAATACCTTTCGAAAATATACGCAAACGGGAGCGTAGCAAGACCGGCTACGATATGTCGATAAGTAACATAAACAGAAGGATTCATTCCATTTCGGAATGAAGCTTCGGTTATGAGGTATAAGAAAGTGTAGCCGATCTGCGCCACGATCATTAGAAAATGAGGCATGAAACGTCGGTAAAGTTTCGAATTCTCTTGTTGTTCTATAATTTGTGCAACTGAAACTGATGTAGACTGCATGACTAGCAATATATAAAAGAAGGATTATAACATGAGATTTTTGTTGCATATTTTGAGAAGTATTAGTGAATCAAATATGATACCTGTACTGGTTTTTCGTCGGTTGATATTCGTTTTTCGGTTCGAGTTTTGTGCAACTTATGAACTTGAACTAGGTGAATGAAGCTAAAACATCAAATAGAAGAGTTTTAAGAGTGTGAGGAGCAAGAAGATGTATTATTCACAACTGTTATCTCTTCTCATCTCCTGGTTATTCGGATTCTTCAGTAATTCGATTAATCATACATTTCTTATTTTTATCAGATCTATATAAGTTAGATAATTTTCGTTAGAATTTACTTGACTAATAAAATTATATATGATCATAATTGTATTTTGGAAGGTATATTTTTAATTTAAATAGTGGAATGCGTTTTGATTTCTAGATCGAACCTCCATTTCATTTTGGATTCAAAAATAAATTTGAATTTGCATTCTATATGTAATAAAAATGTAAATAATCTGGTGTTATGTAAAAATTACGATAATGCATTCTATCAATTAAAATATATTATGAGAATGTGCACAGAAAGTACGAAATATTAATTATTTTCTATAATGATTAACTATGGTTAGAAATATTAAACACATGATATCAAATTGTTAAAATATTAATGGTAATTTTATCCATTAAGTAAATATTAAAAAAGTAATACAAAATGCTCATCCTTATTCATATATTCTAGATGGAAATTCCAATAAAAAAAAATTTAGATGCAAATGTAGAATATATTTTAAACCAATGTAGTTATAGTATTATACCAAAAATTTCGTTTATACCAATGTTGATCGATAAATCACGATTATATTAACCAACACATTTTGGGCAATTTTGGCAAATAACCCTCTGTAAAATTTTAATTGGTGAAATAACATGTTTTGATAAACAATTGACTAAATAATGTGGGTTTGAAAAACATTGGTTAAATAATATGCGTTTTTATATTTTAATAAAAATAAATAAATTATTTATATATTACTTATATATTTTAATTAAAAATATATATTAAATTAATTATGATATATAAAATAATGTTTAATACCGATCTGAAATTTTGTATCGATTTGGACTGGTGCGAAAATTAATTTTTTATGGGCTACAACCCGGAAACCCGGTAGTGGTCTAATTACCGGTGCCGCCCGTTTTTAGTCGTACCAATCTGTATGAAACCAATGATATTAATATCGAATTGACTTTAACGAGTTTGAATTCAAAATATTTACGTTGTAAAATATTTAAATTACGATATAAAAATATTTATAAAATATTATATTGGACGACACGTGAAATACCAGATATCAACCGATACATCGGTCATACTCTACGAATCGTGACATATGTTTTCATATTGATCAATATGTGAAATACATGGTGGTATCGAGTTATAGTGTCGGATACTAGTAGGTATTTTCATATCGTAATTTCACATATCGATCGATATGAAAACATATGTTCTGATTCATGGTGTATGATCGATATATCGGTGGCTACCCGGTATTTTACGGGTCGCCCGATATAATATTTATCAATGTTTCAATCGTAATTTAATTTATTTTAGCAAATTATTACAATTTATTAAACGAATTTAATTATTTTTGCAACGTAAGTGTATTGAATTCAAACCCGTTAAATTCAATTTGATCTTAATATCAATGTTTTCATACGGGGTCGATACGACGAAAACCGGGCAGCACCATTGTTTGAACCGCTACCGAGTTTCCAAGTCAAAACCCAGGTCGGAGTCCATAAAAAATTAATATTCATACCGGTTCATATCGGACTATCGGTACAAAATATCATATAGATATTAAACATTATTTTATATATCATAATTAATTTAATATATATTTTAAATTAACATATATATATATATATATAATACATATATATATATAAAATATGACATAAGCTATTTAACTAGTGTTTTTCAAAAAAATATTATTTAATCAATTGTTTATCAAAATATGTTAATTCACCAATTAAAATTTTGCATAGGGTTATTTGCCCAATTTCCCCCATTTTACTCCATACATATGAATTCATAATCATTCTAAAATTTACAAAAGTTAGATCCAAATAAGTTCATAAATATAACATAATATTAAATGAATTAACTAATTCAGTCAACATGGTAATTTGCATTAATACCATTACAAATATCAAATATTTCATTTTACCTCGGCTCAAATCTTCAGTACAACAAGAATCCTACGGTGGAGATTCGTCGATCGTAACAAAATTGTGCTTTTTTTATTTTTTTTTACGGCGGCGGGGACGGGGATTCTACGCGAATTGAAAGTTTCTCAGGCGGAGGGCGGAAGGAATCATGGGTTTCTTTTCGTTTCTAGGGAGAGTTCTCTTCGCCTCGATTTTCATTCTCTCTGCATGGCAAATGTAATCTTATATATCTGTTACAGTGACTTGGTAAATTGGCTGTTTTACCTAAAGTGCAGTAGATCTGGCACTTTCTTTGTGGCAGAAGCACGAGTATCGTGACCCTAATTTTGGAGTTTTTTATGTGTATGGTGTAATCTTTAGTGTCTTTCTTGTTGTGACATCGTACAAAGCGCAAAATTCTCAGTACTCGCATCTGTTTCTTGTTTTCCCTCTTTTTCTATTCTTATTTTCTGGTTTGTTATCCTTGAATTATGCCTGTTTTCCGGATTGGAAAGGAATCAATTTTCACCTAAATTTACTTGATAACCTAATTCTGAAATTAGGTTAAACTTGTTTGCTTTTGTACTGGACCTTTTCGCTACTAGTTTTCCATGTTAAAATTTTATGGGATTTCTTTTATGCTTTCTTTCGAGTTAAAATGTAAAATCAACGTGAATTCTAAGTATATTTCGCTAGAGTGCATTGATTATCAAATTAACTCGCGTGCATTGCTAGATTTAGCTTAAAATCTCAGATTCTATGAAAGTTAAATTTTGGATATGGTGTCAAGATAACCTGATGCTCTCATAATGAAATAGCATTTGTTTTCTTTTTTAAAAACATTACGGATCCCAAGTGCTTCTTCATAGCCCACAAAGTCTCTGATAAATGCTTAAACACTCATCTATATTTCAATATTTGCATAGTCACTACATATTTTAACAGCCACTTGATTTGTCGGTGTCGAATTATGAACTAGTATCATTTTTCATTGCATTGATGTATAAGGTTCAATGAATTTGGAGAGGATGGAGGTCATGCAGCAAAAGAATGGGCTCCTAAATTGGCTCTTTTGAAGAATCACATTGATGGAATAATCGGGAAAAATCATTTTCGCATCGATGTAATGTTCAAAAGTTCAGAAACAATGAAATTTAGATCATGTGAAGATGTGATATGTTTCATTTGCAGGTTCGAACATTTGTTGCCGCCATTATTTTCTTAAAGGCCCTTGGAGGACTCCTATTTGTGATCGGAAGCACCGTCGGGGCTTATCTTCTGGTTAGAAATCGTTTCCTCTCATAACCTTAATTGTGTTTTAAATCAAGTTAAAGTGAAGCATTCTTTGTCACTTAATTCTGCAGATATATTACTTGATATTGACCACTCCATTGTTATACGACTTCTACAACTACAAGCCCGGGCAACCAAGATTTCATTCCCTCCTTCATGATTTTCTTCAGGTATATCTATCATCTTCTAAAATCATATTTTTTGAACTGTAATGTTATTCATATACATGTTGCCTTATGAATAAGGCATTCTTAAGGTACAAAAACCGAAAAAACGCATAATTGTATGATATTTATACAACTGTGTTTTCTACTATATCGAAAGGAGTCCTAATGTAACAACCCGCCTCTCACTATCCGCTTTGAACTAGGTTAGTCCTAATAACTAATAACTCCCATGTAGTCCTCACAGTTTTATTTTTTTCCTACTCATAAACTTCCCATTAGGTCACACAACTTTATGGTTCCACCCGAATTCTTGTCACTTTACTAGGGAAAAGATCTCGTTCAATGGTAGACAAATCACTATAATTAATCTATGACCTTAGGCTAATCTCAGTATCGTGCAATGGTAGACGAATCACTATAATTAATCTCTGATCGTTCCCCGTCGATAGCCGATACTAGGATTTGCCTAAGGTACCTTCGCACCCCCGGGGGTCTTACATCCTAACCCATTCATCTATCTTAAGTCTATAGAGAACTTCAAGTTTCTTGTTACGTATGATCCGTTTCGGCTGTTAAGCCAGTCGAATTTTTCATTTGTAATCTGAGATTTACCGTGTTTGCTACACTACTTTTCATTTTTACAGAGCTTGGCATTTGTTGGTGCATTGGTGTACTTTTTGGGGATGAAGAACTCTATTATGAGGAGGCAACATAAGAAGAAAACACATAAGCCAAAAACATCTTGAAATCTGAATAATCAAAAGGTCAGTGATATTGCGATTGATCAGTTCGTTTTATACTGTTTTTTGCAGACGATTTTCGGATTATTTATCGATCAAAAAATTAGTGATTCATGATTGTTATTATTCTTAATCTGTATGGAGTAAGCCAACCTTAACATTAGTTTAGCAGTTGATCCAATACAACAAAATGTGTCCAGGTTCCTTTCTGGTAGGAAACACTTGTTTTTTGTCGGGATTAGGACAAAACTCACCAACCCCAATATAACCACTCCACTCGCATATTCTTGTTCTAGATTTGTGTCTTTATTTGCTTGGTCTTGATCTCATTTTGTATTTCGAAAGAGATTATTGAGCTACGAAGTATAAAAAAGATTTGATCAAATCATTTACCAAAGTATAACATTTTTCACTCTTGTCTCGATACACTATATACCCCTATGACTAGGCCGAGGAGGCTGGTCCCGAAAATATATCCATCGTGCTCGACATTCGTTTTGAAATTATATATTCTAGATTTTACCGCTCATTGTAGTTAAAATATTGTCTCATAAGCATGTTTTCATACTGGTCTAGAATTTCGTATCGATCCGGATCGGTATATTGGAGGGTACGAAATATTATTTGTTTAAAAAAAATAAAATAATTTTTTCCAAGTTGATCCGAAAAACCTGGGTTGTGACCAAGGAACTCGGTATTGTGCAGTACCGGTCCAAATACTCGTGCCGCCCGTTTTCGTCATATCGATTGGTATGAAAATACTGCTCATAAGTAAGTTGAGTGGTCAAATACGATCGTCTTCCAAATATTTTTATTAATTTTTTGCACGTTTTTTGAAGCTCGTGTGGTATTGTACCACGAATGAAGTCACATCGATAAGTTTTTTAAATGTATGATATTCTCCACTTAATCTCGTTCGTTTACACTCATCCATCGTAATTTCGATCATATTATAAAATTTCAACGTGGTTTCGGAGCTGGTTTGGTTCATATCAATTTGCAAGTTCAAAACTTATTGAATTTGTTTCACATTTGTTAGAAAAGTGTAATTGATTTGATTTATAAGATAATCAAGTCTTTTAAATGTATAGATTCATCAGTTTAATATCGTTTGTTCACATTCTCTCATCGTAATTTTGACTTGGTACATATACTAGTAAATATTTGTAAATATGGTTTGTGTTCGATATATCGGTATTCAATATTAGGGTATCTTTTTTAGAGGTAACTTGCTTTTGTACAACTACACTAACAATGATTGGGTTTGAGGCCTGTCGAGGTTTAAATTAGTTGGCTGCAAATGCTCACCTAAAATCTACGTGTCACATTTACTAATTGACTTTATTTAACGTTATTTTATTTTAACATTATTCACTAATATTAAATTTCACATGCATTTATTTATTTAGTATTAAAATCGAATAACCATTAACAACGACAATTCTAGTAATTATAATATATTTGTAATAATGTAGTGTACATTGAATAATTGAAATAATAATTTATTTATATATTTAAATTTGAAATATTTTGAAAATGTACTTTTATAATAATATCTTACAATTATACAACTTCATTGATTAATAAATAATTATAATAAAATAAATATTACACAAGATAAAAAAATGGGCGAAACTTAAATTTGTTTCTCATAATTTCATGATTTTGCTAATTGTGATACCTATACGAAGATGACAAAATCAATTTTGATATATGTTTTGGTAAAATTAGTTCCTAAATTTTAGTGTATAACATAATCTCCCCTAAAATTTGGAGATCATCGATCAAAATTTAATTTTTGGAATCTATTTTATCACTTTGAAGATATAATTTACCAAATGTTGCAAATATGGAAGCATGGTTTTAAAACCGGTCGAACCGGTGGATCGAAAATGCTTTCTATTGGTCGGATCGGTTTGAACCAGTTTAATAGAAAAATAAATAATAATGTTAATGAACAAGATAAATATATTTGAAAATATGTTTTTTTACAAAGAACTCTAAACAAATTCTTAAAAAATGTAATTAGATAATATAAAAAAAGTTTTGATATATATTTAAAAATAATAATATAAATTTTTAAAAACTGATTTTTTAACTGGTTTTGAGTGAAATAAACCGGTTCAATCGAATTTTTTTGACCCCAAAACAAGTTTTAAATTAATGGGTCAATCGGTTTAAGTCGATCGAGATAATGAGCGATTCTCGGTTGAACCGGTCGGTCCGACTGGTTTTTTAAAACCATGCATGGAATAGTGCATATTACCAAAACTTATAATTTAAAGATTAAATATGATATTATAAAATTATAAGAATTAAATTTGACAAAAATGTAAATTGTTCTAAAAAAAAGAATAAATATGAGAATTGAGACAGATAGAGAAGGACCATCTTCTTCAAACTGCTCACTTACCTTTTTGAAAATGCTACACCTACAAATCTCCCCCGAAAACGAGAAAAATAATGTCAACTCAGCTCCGCTAAGCCAACTCCAGGCCCAGTCGTAAAAGCTGCTCCTTACTCTCAGTCTCAATCAATCAAAACTATCTTCCCCTCTTTTATTGCCACATTCATCGTTTTACAATCCATAGCTGGGTTCCAATTATAGAGTCTCTGCTTCGATTCTTGTCTTCAAAGAGTGATTCACGCGCAATGCGCTGATTGAAGAGTGCTTATCTTGCTCTATTTGGCTATGTTCCTCTTCGTGAAAGAAAATACAGGCTCAGGTTTGAATCTTCGTTCGTTAATTCGAAAATTTTCCAAGTGGGTTTTGCTTAATTAGCTAGTTTTATAGAGGAATGGTAACGGGAAGTGTTGGATTTGAGATCTGAATGGCTGTGGAGCCTTGGATTTTGAAAATTGGTAATCAGGTAAGTAGTAATTTAAAGCATTCGATGAAGTTTTCTAGCAAAAAACAAAGTGTCCTAGTGAAACAAACTATTGGTATATTATCTTTTGAAGTTGCTAATATAATGTCTAAAGTTATTCATTTACATAGATCTTTGACTGATACTGAAATTCACAAGCTCAAAAATGATATCTTTAAGTCTGAAGGAATTCGTACCCTTATATGTTGTGATGAGTTAAAGCTTCTTGATTTAGCTTTATTTGAGAAACTTGATGATTTGAATAAGCTTGCTAATGCGATATCGAGATTAGGGAAGAAATGTACGATCCCGGCTCTTCAAGGATTCGAGCATGTTTATAGTGATATTTCTTCGGGTTTGATCGAGTTTAAGGAGCTAAGTTTTTTGGTTAAAGATATGGAGAGTATGATAAGGAAAATGGAGAGATATGTTACGTTAACGGCTAGTTTGTATACCGAAATGGAGGTTATGAATGAGCTTGAATTAGCAACGAAGAAGTTTCGGAATAATCAGCTCGAAGAAAGTCGAAAAATCTTCGAGCAGAAGATGTTATGGCAAAAACAAGAAGTTGATCATTTGAAGGATGTCTCTTTGTGGAACCAGACCTATGATAAAGTTGTTGAGGTTTTAGCAAGGACTGTATGTACAATTTATGTAAGAATTCATGTTGCTTTTAGAGATGCTCATTTGGTACGTACCGCTGTTTCGAACGCTTCGATTTCTCGATCTGAAGCAGTTTCGATGCGAGTATCCGGTCATCTGAACATGGCTGTCAAGGTTAAAAAGAATGGTGTGTTAACGAATCCCATCTCTTCGAAAATGGAGAAATTTACGAAGAAATCGGTAACTTCTAGCCCCATCGTTGCTCGTGATATTGCTCCGAGGAGGCTGATCATGGAGTGCTTAAGCATGAGTAGTTCTGTTGTTTCGAACGACGAGTATGATGATCAAGGAAGTCAAATCTCCGGTTTCTCGTATGAGAATCGTAGAGATGAATACGAGAAGCAATCGAAAACAATTTCGGGAAACGGGGCGAGGAAGAGTAACCTTATGATGCATGCTTTGCCATGTACTTTAGGAGGATCAGCATTAGCTTTACGTTATGCAAATGTGATCATAGTAATCGAGAAGCTTCTTCGATTCCCGCATCTCGTAGGCGAAGAAGCTCGAGATGATTTGTACGAGATGCTCCCGAATAGTTTGAGAAAGAGCTTGAAAAAGACAATGAAATCGAGTAATTTAGCGATTTACGATGCCCCGATTGCTCACGATTGGAAAGAACGTATCGATCGAACGCTTAAATGGCTTATACCTTTAGCGAAAAATATGATGAGGTGGCAAAGCGAACGAAATTTCGAACAACAAGATCAGATATTTAGTAGAACAAATGTTCTTCTTCTTGAGACATTGTATTTTGCTGATAGAGAGAAAATGGAGAAAGTTATATGTGAATTGCTTGTTGGATTGAATTACATTTGCAGGTATGAGCAACAGCAAAATGCTTTGCTTGACTATGAAAGTAGCTTCGAAATGGAACGAAGTTTCGTTGAATGGCAAGCACAGCTCGGTTCTTCGTTTCATCCCGTATTTGATGAATGAATTGTAAACGATTCTATGTATCTAGGAAAATTACGTATTTTTTGAAAAAAATGATTGAATTTTCTTCTATTATTCTAAAAGAATCACTTACATTGTGAATCATGGGAGGATCGGGATCATGAAGCTTCGTTTGGGGTATCAAGATCAATCATTCTTCGTTTCATCCTGTATTTGATGAATAAATTGTTTCCGATTCTATGTATCGGGGAAAATTACATGTTTTTTGAGAAAAAAATGATTGAATTTCTACTGTTATTCTAAAAGAATCACTTACACGGGAGGATCGGGATCATGAAGCTTCGTTTGGGGTATCAAGATCAATCATTCTTCGTTTTATCCCGTATTTGATGAATAAATTGTTTCCGATTCTATATATCAAGGAAAATTACGTGTTTTTTGAGAAAAAAATGATTGAATTTATTCTGTTATTCTAAAAGAATCACTTACATTGTGAATCACGGGAGGATCGAGATCATGAGCTTTGTTTGGGGTATCGAGATCAATCATTTTTCGTTTCGTTCATTGTTTTCAAACCCAACCCAGTTCGTTTGGCCCGGTCCATTAGGGGGTGGGTTGATAGGTCGGGAATTTTTTTTAAAAAATAATATTTTTTTTATAATTTTATTTTAAAAAAATTTTAAAAATATTTTTTAATAAAACTAAATAAATTTAATAATATTTTCAACATCGGTTCAATAACGATTTGACAACGATTCAACAACGATTTAGTGACCCATTAAAATTTCCAGTTCACAGACCGAATCGTATTTAAGAACAATGGTTTCATCCCATATTTGATGAATAAATTGTTTCCGATTCTATGTATCGAGGAAAAATACGCATTTTTTGAAAAAAATGATTGAATTTTTATCTATCATTCTAAAAGAATTACTTACGTCATCACTTACACTCTGAATCACGGGAGGATCGGGATAATGAAGCTTCGTTTGGCGTATCGGGATCAATCATTCTTCGTTTTATCCCGTACTTGATGAATGAATTGTTTCCGATTCTATGTATCGAAGAAGATTACGTATTTCTTGAAAAAAATGATTGAATTTCTTCTGTTATTCTAAAAGAATCACTTACATTCTGAATCACGGGAGGATCGGGATCAAGAAGCTTCATTTGGGGTATCGGGATCATCGGATGAATAGCTTGGTTCAACGAACATCCAACGATGCTGTGGGGTGATCGGAGTGACGGGAGACGACATGCTTTTTAGTAGAATAGCTCGGAGAAGTTTAACTCGATTCAAACATCGTTGCAAATCCAAAACGGCCTCTTCAGCTGAGTTACCGAAATCTAAGCCTTTTTCAGGAGCTTCAACCTCGAAGAACATCGTGCTTGTGCTTTCTCTTTGTACATCTTTCTTTGCTTCTTGGGAATCTTTAATCCCTTGCTTTGGCCACTCACTTTTCAATTCATCCGAATTAGCTATCGAGTTCGATGATATCGCCTCTTGAACAAAATCGGCTTCTCGATCTGTTCCACAAGCCGGAGTAACTGCACTAGTTTCATTGTCAGAAGCAAGCCTTATGTATGAAAAGCTTATAATTTTGATCACCTTGAGTTGTAGGTTTGATGAGCCAAGCACTCGGTTTAGCAGTCGAATCTTTCTGCAACGGATCAAGAGCAGGGAATTAAATCCCGAGACGAATCAGGCACATTATAAAGTGAAACCTTCAAACCTGGGGTGGCATTTCCCAACCATGTATCGGAGACCAATGCAACGTTGGGCGTAAATCGTTAAACGAAGCTTCGTATAATGAACCTTCACCTAAAGGAGGTTGCAGTAGTTCAATCTGAAGAAAAAAAAATTCGAGACGAATTCTTGTAAGAGAAATATGAACAAAACATTGAAAAAAAGACGAATTTATTACTCTAGCTATATCATCACTCAGCAATTCTATTATTTCTCCAGTCCAATAAGAGCTACTAAACCACCAATCTACTATATCACCGATCTTCCATGTACCATCGATGATTACGGATATTTGTGATATCGAATTGATATCGGGAATTTGTATACTATTGAAGATAGGCGGATAGCTTGGCCGTAGCATGAGCTCTGTATACTTTTTATGTCCTCTACCAAGAATATGATAAGGCACTTTATACAAATCTGCCCATTCAGTTGCTGCGGAAAATAGCTCGAATAAATGCAATGTCGTGATAAGGGAAATAAAAAGAGTTTCTTCAGTCACCAAATATAGTAAATCCAGACAATTAAGACAAGCAGATTAAAAGAACAAGGCACGGAGATGCTTACCTTCGTCGGGGAAGTCATAATACTCGAGGGCATGCTGACAAGCTTCTTTTCTCTTTCGGTATTGCAATATCTAACGGAAAAAAACATATAATATGAGAACTTTGCAATAAGACAACTGATTTATTTACTCATTTGATTGAGAGTATTGACATTGTGTTCATCCATTACGACTACGTCAAAGTCAGACAGTAGCTTAGGAAAATAGATGATGAATAAAATGTAAATAATAACATTCAGACAATATATTACCTTGCATCGAAACCATGCACCACGATATCCTTGCTCGAAGGACCTGGCTTCGGCTAGATCTCCAACTTTAAATGGTAACTTACTCCGATTCTCCATAAAATTCTAGGTGAAAAAAAGCTCCTGCACTCTTTTGAATGAATCTAACAGGAACCACTTGTGATGAAGTTCTAAATTCCTGTTGTAATTCCTAATTTTTGTACCTTATTCTGAAAATAGCTATTGGTTATTCTCAGGAAAAAAGAAACCAAATTATCTCATAGTACAAACCACTTGCATTTCAGAAGACGAAGATCAAGGCAGCAAAATTAAGGACACTGAAATAGTGATAAAATAAAAAGCTCATTTATGAACATTGTCTTGGTAACGAAAACTCAAAGATTTGCATGCATTAAAGAACACAATCCTTCTAAAAATTGTGAATTTTCTTTGAAACAAGTTTTTAACCAAAACTTTTTACGTGTTTTTGCAGATTCTACCATTCACAGATTGTAATCAGCAAGCCCATGAATCTTTGATGTTTAAAGGCATTAACGAACTCCTAAATACAAGTAAAATGTGTATCAAATAAACTTTCTTTCGACACTTTCAGATATATTTTCAATAAAGTTCTTGAACACTACAGTCACCATACCCAGATGTTAAGAATAAGGATTCGTGTGTTAAGGGCCGCGCGCGCACTAACCTTCTCAGAAATCATCGGATGATGCATGACAACGGTCTTGTTGTGAGACAACCCAACATTACTGAAATTGGGTTTTGTTGTTCATTAGGACGATTTAGCGAAATTAGGGTTAGGGATTTGCTGGAATTTTCGATAAAAAGACGATAACAGCGATATTAACAAGAATTATAAACGGTTCGGGTCTTATAACTCGAAATCCAAATAAATTTGAAACGGGTCGAGTTGACCCAGAAAAAAAAACTCTAGTAATAAAATTCAATACTTTCCTTTCCTGCACATTTCTGCTCTCACTCCGTTTTCGTTCGTGTCCCCCTCAAACCTCACCGCCTCTGCTGATTATTATTGACTAAGTTATGCGGTAAAGATTATTTGTTTTTGCAACGAAGGTCTCTACTTCGATCTGAATTAATTTTATGTTTTTACCTTTTGCGGTGGGCACTGTTGCTGTTGACGTTATTCTTTATTTGTGCGCTTTAGGGATGATTGGTGGGCGGGGGTTGTAAGGCAGGTAGTACGTTTAGAATGCTCGATGTGCCTTTGTGATGTGATTGTTGTTTGATGTTAAAGTCTTGGACTGAATTCATGCATTGTTCTTTGGTTTTGATTTTTTATTGAATTTGTTTCGGTCAAACGGGGGATTTGTCAATTAGGTTTTTGTTGGATTTTATGATGAAAGATTGTATTTTGATAGACACATTTATTCGAGACGTGCTGCCCAAAGTTCAAATAGCTAAGAGTTGGCATATTTCAAATTTGTAGAAAAAGTTATTCCTACCACTGAGCTTGAATTTTAAATGTTTCTGAGCCTACAAAATGTTTATAATTAAGGGAATAGATATTTTTGGTATATAGCTATTTTTTTGTATTCTTAAAGGTGTAGATGTAATATGCACCAATTAGGAAGAAATGCTGCTCTGTCTCCTAGTAAAATTGGGAATAATGTTTATTTCTTTTTCATTTTTGACAAAGCAGCTGAAGAGGAGTGTGGTGGGAGGTGAATACTTGCAGATTATGGCTGAAGTTCCAACTGAGGAGGTAGGTGCTGGCAGTTCTACTGAAGGGGACATCAGTGATCAGCAACAACAATGCCTATCTAGTGAGTCACTGGCAGAATGGAGATCTTCAGAGCAACTTGAAAATGGAAGTCCATCAACTTCACCCCCTTATTGGGACAGTGATGCTGATGATGATGGAGGTTAGCCATTTTATGGTTTATTATTATGCAGTTCTTATCCGTTGAGAATTTTGCTGCTAATTTTGGTGCCATATGATGATAATGAATATAAATCATGATATGCTGCTTACAGGGCCCAAGCCCACTGAGCTATACGGAAAATATACATGGAAAATTGATAAATTTCCCCAAATTAACAAAAGAGAGCTTCGAAGTAATCCTTTTGAGGTTGGAGGTTACAAATGGTACGTTCAGGAATTGAATCTTGGGTCATTGTACCATGTGCGACTAATCCATGTTCATTAAAATAAATAAAAGTTTTTTTGGCATTTTCTGTATTAAATTGTTGTGCAATTTATTTCATCTGCCTTTACATTTGGTTCTTTTAGTTACCTGTCCCAGTCTTCAGGTGTTCTTTTTTTTTGCTTTTAATATGCCAGATATTTAAAATTTATTCATCTTTATGGTTTCTTATGGATCAACTATTAAGTGAAGCTACAAATTGCAGGTATATATTGATTTACCCACAAGGGTGTGATGTTTGCAATCACCTGTCTTTGTTTCTTTGTGTTGCGAATCATGATAAGCTTCCTCCAGGTATGATGATTGTCATAAGACATCAATCGATCCTTAAATTTTTTTAAAAAAATGACCCACCTGTGTCTAGGGAAAAAGGTGTAGTTTTTCTCATTTTTATGTAAATATGTCATTCAATTAAATCAATAATTTTGAGCAGGATGGAGTCATTTTGCGCAATTCACTATAGCTGTGGTGAATAAGGATCCAAAAAAATCAAAGTATTCTGGTTAGTGGTGAAATTTCATTGCTTCTGGGTCTTGTAATTGTATCCTCACTTCTGAATGTATTGAATGTATGTTGGAATTTTGTAAAAAAACAGATACATTGCATCGATTTTGGAAAAAGGAGCATGATTGGGGATGGAAGAAATTCATGGAGCTCTCAAAAGTCGTTGATGGATATATTGATTCTGATACTTTAATTATTAAAGCTCAAGTTCAAGTTATTAGGTACTTGTACCAATGCTTCTGTAATGGTTTCACATTTGGATGGAAGAATCTTATTTGAGTGTAGGTTCCATGCATCTGCTAAAGACATTCAGTAGGTTAACAGAGATTATCTTCTATGCGTGCTAGTTTACAATAGATATAGCCGGCATTGATATTTGAGCACACTAATTTAGATAAGAAATGAAAAGATTATGTATATAACGCTTAATGTCATGATCAAATGTATTTATATTGCCAGAAACTTTTTTTGGATTGTTTCTAATATTGGTTATTTAAGAGGTGAGGCACATCATTTTAGTTGATATTCTTTGAATGATAGCTTATCTGGTTACCATGTGGGCTGATTGTTTTCCTCAGTATTATGCCCTCACACTTTAGAAATTCTGTTCATGTTCAGGGAGCGAGCTGATAGGCCATTCCGGTGTCTTGACTGTCAGTATAGGAGGGAGTTAGTACGAGTATATTTAACAAACGTGGAGCAAGTTTGCAAACGATTTGTTGAAGAGAAGCGGAACAAACTAGGGAAACTAATAGAAGACAAAGTTAGATGGTCCAGGTATTGAATTCATGTGCATAGCCTGTTTTGCTGCTCATTTCTGTCTAGGGCCTAGGCGTTTGCTATATAAATTTTCATCTTTTTTTCCCATTTATTAACACTGTAGATAACAAAACTCTTTGGTAGGAGAAAACAATTCAAGAAAAAAAGTGGTTCTAACCTTTGGTTTAAAGTAACTTAAAATTGCGGGTTGATAGTAACGTTCATCAGAAGAATTTACTTGGGTTTCAGCTTCTTGTATTCTATGTCCTTAGTTTGGCACTATATGATTCAATCTAGGTATATGTCCTTAGTTCAGCACAGAAGTAATTGTTTTATTAAATTACTTCTTTAGCCATCATGTGCTTCATTCTTCTGTTTCTGATCTGTGTTTGTTGAATTGTCATGAGGTTAATCACTTTCTTGTTGGAAAAATTTCTAATACAAAATGCTGAACTGATTTTTCAGCTTCTGTGCATTCTGGCAGAGTACGGACTACAGTTCCAGATGCTGCATGTCCCAAGAGAAAACTGATTCTATACTGAAAGTAGTTGTGAAACATTTTTTTATAGAAAAAGAGGTCACATCTACCCTTGTCATGGATTCATTGTACAGTGGTTTAAAGGCTCTTGAAGGACTCAATAAGGGGGAAACAAACAACATCAAATATTTGGACTCCGATGATTTGTCTGTACCTATTGTTAGAATGGAGAATGATATGTTTGTGCTTGATGATGATGTGTTGCCCCTACTTGAGAGAGCTGTAATTGAGCCATTGCCTGCAAAGGATGAGAAGAGTCCCCAAAGCCGTTTAAAAGTAAGGAGAATATATGACACTGATTCAGCATTTTTTGAGAAAGAACCAAAAATTTTATGAGCACGGCCCTAGGAGTTCCTGCTTGATTGAGCAACGCGTTTTGTTATGAAAATCCGATTCAGTAACTGAACTGGCAGTATAGTGTCCATTGAGAAAAGAATTCCCTGCGAAGTGATGCTTTAGGGTTTTAAATAAGCTTCAGTTTGGAATTTGGATTTTATGATAGGGTTTTAAATTATCTGTGTGTAGAAACTGACATTGTTCATATTTGAAGGTGTTATCATATTGGTTGATTTTTTCTTAGGATGGAGCTTTGGGGGAGGAATTCAACAAGGATTCTATTGAAAGGGATGAGCGGCGGCTTACTGAGCTGGGCCGCTGGACTATTGAAATATTCATCTTAACGCATATATTCAGGTAGTTTGTTTCAATCGTTGGTTCTGTCATTTTGCTCGTCTAAATTGCCTCATCACAAGTTATAACCACTACTGCTAAATTTGACGTGTTTCACCACTCTATTTAATTCTTATGTTTTATTTTTCAAGGTTGTCGTCTAGTTTCTGTTGTAAGGGGGATATTGAAAAATGACTCAGATTTTTGAAATTTTTTTTTTATATACTTACTTTTTTTCTGGTTTTTAGCTTTTTCAATATTTAATGCAATCATTAGTTTAGATATTATTTAGTATTTAATATTTAATATTATTATTTTTTAATCGGCCAGATGTACACTAAGATTACATTACTTTGAGCTCGAGGTTTATTGATCCTTTATGACAATTTCTTTGCTTTATTCTTTGGACAAATAACTGTTATTGCCCTATGAAGAGCATTATGGGCCTCTAGAAGTATATAGTGTTAAGAAAGATTTCCTAGCTTTATGTTTTATTAAATATACTATTTATAATAGATGAAACGTCCCTCTTGTGATAGAGACAATGGCTTGCGTGTGTTACTAACGATAGCCAATAATTTTTTGCTTTTTAATCTTTTGTATTTTGGTTTGTTTGGTCTTTCTTCTCATGTTAATCAGCATTACGACCGCTCTACGGTACTTATTTTCTCTTGTTGCTGATACAGCAAAATTGAAGTTGCATACCAGGAGGCTGTTTCTCTTAAGAAGCAAGAAGAGCTAATACGTGAAGAGGAGGCTGCTTGTCTGGCTGAAACTGAGCAGAGATCAAGGCGTGGTGCAGCAGATAAGGAAAAGAAGTCCAAAAAGAAGCAGGTTTGCAATGCCGTAACACTACCTTCTGAAAATATCAAATGCTTTATTTTGACAGGCCATGTGGTTTAGTGACTTCGTTATGTCTGTTGTGGAGATGAGCCATATCTTTATATTGTTTCTTAGCTGATTTTTTTCGATGTGATTAATTTATACATGCGTTCTAGTTTTCTTACTTGTTTCGACAAATGGCTGTTTTCCCTTTATATGATAGTTTTCCATGTTAAATCATATATTTAACCCCTGCTTTACGGTTTTTCTGCAGTCAGCGGATGTTATGATATGCTTTTTCATGTTAGAAAATATTTACACCTGCCGAATATTCCTTTGTCTGCATTTTCAGGGAAAGCAGAAACGAAATAATCGTAAAGGGAAAGACAAGAGAAGGGATGAAAAACCTAGCTTAAATGTACAAGTAGAGATGGAAATAGTTAGTTTCACTACTAAGAGTGAAGATATTGTATCTTCTAACAATGTCATGCTACTTGAAAATTCCGTAGCCCTGGAAGATTCTGATTCTGTTGATTGTCTTCCCGAAAGGCCTCCTCGAGATTCTAAAGACCGGGATGTGACTCCATTAAACTGGGATACCGATACTTCTGAAGCACACCTTCCGACAGAAGCCAGCAGTAGTGGAGTTAGTGGCCTTTCGAACGTACAAAATGGAACTAAAGAAAAAAGTTGTATCGTTGATGACGGTTCATCCACTTCTTCTTCGGATTCATTTCATTCCATACCTCAGAAAAGTAACACACAACACCACAAATGCAAAAAGTCTTCAAGGAGGAGGTAATCACTTGTCCCTGGTGAACTCTCTATTTGTATTACAAATATGATAACTAGTTACTTCAAATTTCAGAGGGAGAAGTCACCGAATTAAGCAGATTATTGATTCCGAGTCTAGGCAAACTGCAGGGTACCCTAATTATGTGGGTAGTACGTCAAAGGTTGTCCCCGTCACTACTCATTCTTCTCACAATACAATGGTAAATGCTCTTAAGCACCCTTATGTGAGGTTCCTCTTCTATACATGCCTTTTCACAGCATTTGCTCTTTTTGTTTATCTTGATTCAGCATAATGTGTATCGTGTTTCGGTTGTGGATCTGGGAATTTGTGTCTTGTTCCGTTATTCGTTTTTTATTTCCTGTTTAATGAACAACTAATCTTTGTCCTGTTTCCATAGGAGGAAGATGCAAGTGCAGGCCTTAGACACTCATCCAAAGAAATTGAATCTTTTGCTAATCAGAAGTTGTTAGTGAATGTTGATGCTACAGCCAGTCCAGTTTTTCGAACAAAATTGTCGCCTGATATCATCCGAAAATGTCACACGAATCAAGTTAATACATTCAAGATCAGTGCTCAGAAGTCAACTACTCAAAAAGCTATTGAAAAGGCCTCTGGAGATTCAGTGGTTTTTAGAAGTGAGAAGCTCCCGATGGATTGGTTGACAGTCGGAACAGATAAGCTTTCGGTGCCACCATTGCCGGTTGTGTCTAGACCCGGTAGTGCCCCTATTGTTCCGATTTCCCGAGTCAGTGTTTCTACTCAATCAATGGTCCCTACGTTAGCACGGTCAGTGAGTGTTGCTAGTCGATTGAGCCCTGAATCCTCTACTACAAGTCAGAGTTATGTTCCACTTTCGTACAGAAATGCAATTCTGAGTCGACCAGTAACCCGAAATCCAGTTACGGATGCTCCGGTTGTATCGACTCCACAGTTCTCACAATATGGCTCTGATAACATGGATATGCATCATATGAAATCAGCTTTGCCATTTGGAATGATGAATCATGATCAGAATTGGCTACATTCATCTCAAAGTAATGCCTTATCTGATGAATTTACTTCACAAGATCCGGCCCTTCGGTTCCGTGTTTCGAGCCATGTATCACCCGAGGAGTTTCCACACCTCGACATAATCAACGATTTGCTTGATGATGAGAATGGAGTTGTCGAACCGCATTCAGGCTACCGAAATTCTCGGCTTGAACGAGGTAATACCTCGATCGACGAAAGATTTCGATACAGTTATCTTATGAAAGAATCACAGATGATCCCTCAAGCTACCACAAATCCATATTTGATCTCAAGCCAGTGGCAAGTATCTGGCCCTGAAAGACCGGTATTGAATGTACAAAGCTCCGAAGATGATACCTATCTTTATCGGCTATCGGAGTATCGGAAAATGAGCATCGGAAGCAATGGTTTTCCGGTGTACAGGCCTTCAAATGGTCATTGATTATCACTTGGTAGCAGAGAAAGGAGACTGAAGTTATGATTGTAACAAAGGTCCGTTAGTGACCCGACCCGGATATTGTGGTTTTAAAATGGTTGTTTCTTGGTTTCTATAAAATGATGCGGTTCTGAGGCCTTAAAATAGTTTTTTTCTTTAAAATATTAATAAGATTTTGAAATAAATATTTTGTCATTGGTAATGTGCTATTTTTAGAGAGTCATAATAGATAAACGATAAGATATCATAGATTATATTTCAATCATTACAAAATATAACTATAAGATATAATACAAAAATTAAAGGATGTTCAAATCTTAAATTAAGAAAATTAGTTACAAATTGATCATCGAAGTTTATTGGTGGCGTTTTCAGTCCCTAAATTTTGGATAATTTATACTATTCATCCTCGTAGTTTTGAACATTTGACAAAATTAGTCATCAAAGTTCATATTTGGTCCCCAAAATTAAATCAAAAAAATCGGCCCACATAGTTTACACGCAGTGACAAAATTGGTCTCCGTAGTTTTTAAAAATAGGAAAATTGATCTTTTTAAGTTAGACGTTAATTCAAGAACTCTGTTTATGTGTTTCCCTTAACTTCAATTCAAGAACCCTGACTACGTGTTTTTGTCCGCTTCTTTGCTTGCTCCGACGAAGCCACGAAGATAGGTCATTTCATTCGATTTTTGGGTTGTGACTATTTTTATGAGAACAGTTTCAATCGGTTCGTGATGTCGATCCAAGAAAAGGGTTTCAATCGATTTGTGATATTTAACGAGAAGGGACCAAATTTGTCAAAGTTATGAAATTACGATGAACAAATATGCCATTACTAAAGTTCAAGGACTTCAATTGCACAAATCACAAACTTCGGGGACTAAATTTGCCACACACATACAAATTAGAGGATATGTTTTGCCAAATATAAAAAAGTATGAGATTCAATTTTGCCAAATATAAAATATATAGATCAAATTTGTCACAATTACAAAAGTAAAAGAATCAAAATTACCATAATTAGAAACTATGAGAACCAAATTTACGTGTCACCCCATGTTTATACAATTTAACAAATTTCTAGCATAATACTTTGATTTTCGATGAAAAGAATAAATTTTTAATTTTTATTTATTTTTTTACATCTTAAATATCCAACATGATTCAATCATCTCATGAATTCTTGAGAATATGATTTTTTGTAAAAACTAAATATATTGGTAATATTCTCGTAAATAGTTAATAAACCAAAGTTTATTCATATAATTCAAAGGATAACCAAATTATTTATTATTCTAACAAAGTATTCATGGTCTAACCAATATTTTCATACCGGTCCGGAATTACATATCGATCCAGACCGGTATGAGCGTTACAATCGGTATATCGATCGATACAAAATTTTATTTTATTTTATATTTAAAAATAATAATATTTAATTAGTTTTTTAGGATCAGATCCGAAAAAATCTGAAAATCGATCCTAATACTCGGTACCAGACGATACGAAAAAAAATATCGATAACGAACGAAATTTAACGTACCGATCGGTATACCGTCCGGTATGAAAAGAGTGGGTCTAACACAATTATTAGGAGCCGGATTTTTTTCATGGCCCAATTACAAGATCTATTTACCCATCTAAGCGTAAGGATAGCTTCTGCCTTCTGCCGCGCGGATGCGTATAGAAAATCTACCATTTTCAAATTTGATTTTTTCAAAGCTGTGATAATCTGTTTTTCGGTGATTAGAGAGCAAGTTGTTCCAATTTGATTTGACGGATCACATATCAGGTGAGACGAGAAGATTCGTTATGTTTTGGGGTTTTTTCTGTTCTTCATTACTTGCTCCAATCTATGTTTATGAGATGAAAATTTGTTCCTTTTGGGTTCTATTATTTGTGTGGCGAGAAGTTCTATTGAAATTGAAATGGTGATGATTCATTGGCTTTTCCCCAATGGTTTGCCTCTGTAAAAGTCGAAAATTATCGAGTTAGCATTGCCCATAATCTTCTGTGGTGTGACGCAAATAGATAGAAATTTGGGTTTGGAGGTAGCGCTTAGATTGAAAACTTGTGATTTTATATCAATTAAGTGAAGTATACCAATTTACTTCTTCAAGTCGTCTTTTATGATGGATTTTGGTGCATTCTTTGGAACCACTATTGGCAATTGTTGAAGCTTATGGTATTTCATGGAGAAAACTGTATAAGTAGCCATCTAACTTACAATTTGTGTACTCCAATTTATGAAATTGTAAGAATGATACCTAAAATTATCAATACAGTTTGTTTTTTATCCCTGACACTGTAGCAGTCAGTTTTCCGTTAGTATTATTGGCCCTCAAAGTTTACAAATTATGCAAATAAGACCTTTATAGTTTTAAAAAGTATGCAAAATTGACTCTTGAAGTTCGAGAACTGTGTATAAAAATATAAAAGATTAACGGGATCGTTAGAGGGTCAATGATGAATGATATTGGTAACTTGAGGTGTCTTATATACATTTAATTGAAGTTTGAGGGTTAAAGGTGCATATTTTTGCATCTCAACGCAAACATCACCCAATTCCTGAGCTTACTTTTGTCTGAATTCTTTTGCAGTATTAAACTCTTACCGAGCATCGATCCATCACCAATGTCAAGGATAACCTCTACGAGAAATCTGGCTCATTTGATTAACCGTTTCAACTTACAAAGAACTCAATCTCTTTGTTCCAATTACACTGTCATGGCACAGTCTCACAACCAAAGCAATGAAGATTCCACAATGAGCATCAAGTTCAAAGCTGGTGAAGCGGTCTCTGTACCTGAAATAGGAGAAAATGTGTCGAAAAGGGATAAGGTGAATATTCTTGTTAAAACACTTACGGAGTTAGAAGATAGTAAGCATGCTATTTATGGAACACTTGACGCATGGGTTGCTTGGGACAAAAACTTCCCAATTGGGCGTTTAAAAAATGTGTTACTTGCTCTTGAGAAGCAACAACAATGGCATAAAATGATCCAAGTTATAAAGTGGATGTTAAGCAAAGGACAAGGAACAACAAGGGGAACATATGGACAGTTAATTGAAGCTTTAGATTTGGATCATCGTTTCGATGAAGCTAATGAGATATGGAAAAAGAAACTTGGTTTTGATTTGCATTCAGTGCCATGGAAGCTTTGTAAGTCGATGATTTCGATTTATTATCGAAACAGTAAGTTTGGAGATCTCGTGAAGCTTTTCAAGGGTCTTGAAGCTTTTGATCGTAAACCACCAGAGAAATGTATTGTCAAGAAAGTTGCTAACGCATTTGAGTTACTTGGTTTGGTTGAAGAGAAAGAACGGGTTTTGGAGAAATACAAAGATTTGTTGACAGTATCGTCTAATGGGAAAAGGAAGAAGCTCAAGAACCCTCGTTCTACATAAAATATTTGAGTTTTCTGAATCGAGATCAGATTTTGTGCATCGTATTGAGATTGGCTTTATGTTTGATTTGGTTTATTTTATGGGCAGTTGGAATATTTTATCCTGGTATGAAAAAATGTGTATCTTGTCCTATTATGTGATGATCCTAAATCGTCGAGGAGAGTTAAAGGGAGTAAGGAATGAGTTAGGAAAGAAAGATGATTCTTAATTCAACGATATGTTCTACATGATATCGAATGTTGTTTTAAACACAGCTTACAACGGTCAAAAGAGCATAATTCTAAGACCATATTTAATCATATTCGTCCGAAAACTCCGTTCTCTCTCTCCACGTCAGTTTTCTCTCTGTACACATCATTATTTTTTATTTTTAATATTCATATCAATAAATTTCATTTCATTCTTACAACCATATATGTACATGTATTATTTTTATTTTTTTAAAGATACATTTCCTTGCTCATCACAATCTCTTTACATGTTGGACTTATTGATTTGTCAACACTTCTTCTAGAGATCTATCTACTAGCAAATTAACCATATCTTCCTCAATCAAGAGGCATGAGATGGATTTGATTAAACTGTAAATCTTGAGTTTATTCTGGGCACTTTTCCTTTTTGGACTTATGTAATTTGGAATTCTCCTTCTGTTCTTGAGAAATTCGACCAGTAAAGCGATTCTAGAAGTGAGTGGGGAGGAGGAAGAATTGATGGGGCTTCTGTTCAAATCTTCCTCTGTCCATGATTCGTAAACCCTATGGTTCCTCATCAGTAGGCTTGTAGTTCTTGTGTTGAAAGGTTAAACGAAGATGAGCCATTGAGAAAAAAGAAGAAACCTAGATGTTTGAGGAGAGAGAGGCAAGAAACGGAAACTATGACATTGATTTTTTTTAGTTATTTTTAATAATTATTTTAGACAGATGGACATCGAGTTTGATTGGATGCCCAACGTTAAAGATGATCTAACAATCATAGAAATCATATTCATAGAATAGGTAAATAATAGACACT
Source organism: Utricularia reniformis (assembly GCA_009725065.1). Classification (NCBI taxonomy): domain Eukaryota; kingdom Viridiplantae; phylum Streptophyta; class Magnoliopsida; order Lamiales; family Lentibulariaceae; genus Utricularia; species Utricularia reniformis. Next base: position 120,403 of record RWGZ01000221.1, read on the forward strand.
TTCAACTATTCAAAAAGATAGATTGTACATAGGTCGATCCATCTTCTCTTTGGTAAGACTTATCAAGGTTAGCCCATATCAGACCCAACTTCAATAGGTTGATCGTTGTCTCTTATTTCTTCTAGGTTTTCTTGCTCCTTATCTTCTGAACCTACATTAATAGGGACGAGAGTGAGTAACTGGGAATGAGTGTTCAGGACATTACCTTCCTCTGGAGGCGATCCTTGTCCCTAAGGATCAAAGTCGGGAAACTGTGGCGAAGCTAGTTGAGGTCTTCCCAAATTGCTGTAGATGGTTGCATTCCTTGCCGGTGGATTAAAAGTTGAGTGGTGGGTTTGTTTCGTCGGTGAATTAATCGACGTCCAAGGACCTGCAATGGTTGTAAAACGATTGTTCCTGCGGCGGAGAAGGATGGGAGTGTGGTCGTTGGTAAGCAATTTCGGCCCAATTGTTTCTTAGGTAGAGAGACATGGAAAACATGATGTAGCCGCGAGTGGATGGTAAATCTAATGTATAAGCTGCGTTGCCAATTCGTGCGATGATCGGGTAAGGCATGTAGTATCTTGGTGCTAGCTTTAGATTGTTGCGTATAGATAAGGAAGTTTGCCTATAATGTTGTAACTTGAGATAGACTAAGTCACCAACTTCGAAGATTCGCTCACTACGATGCTGATCAACATAGTGTTTGGTCCTTTGTTGGGATTGCAACAAGTTTTGCCTCAAAGATTTCAGGAAATTTTGTTGATATGTGATGATGTCGCTGGCTTGGGTTGAGGGAAAGAAATTTGCGGAGCCCCATGGAAGTAGTGTAGGGGCATAGCCATAAAGAGCTCTGAAAGACGACATCTTAAGGCTTGAATGATAAGAAGTGTTGTACCAAAATTTAACAAGGGGAAGGAAATTGACCTATTTATGGGGGTGATCCATACACATGTCTCTAAGATATGTTTCTAGACATTGGTTGACGTGTTCGGTCTGTCCGTCTGTTTGAGGATAGTACGCCGTGGATAATTGTAGATGGATTCCAATGAGTCGGCACATTTCAGTCCAAAGAGTACTTGTAAAGATTGCATCTCGATAGGAGATGATGGATGTCGGTAGGCCGTGGAGGCGATAAATATTGTTAATGGACTTGGATGCAATATCTTCTGCAGAATAAGGGTGGGTGAGGGCCAAGAAGTGAAAATATTTAGTGAAGCGATCAACAACGATGAATATTGTGTTCTTCGATAATGATGATGGTTACCCTTCAATGTACTCCATATTGATGCTATCCCATTTTCTTCAGGTATTGGAAGAGGTTGTAGGAGTCCGGATGATTCAGAGTGATCAAAGTGATTTGCCACCCATTTTTGCTGAAATAATGAGCCTAATCATTGTTTTTTTAGGAACACTAGGCTCTCGTGATCTCTACGTATATAAAGCATTTTTCCCATCAGATAATGCCGCCAATTGAGTAGTGCGTGGACCATGTCTATAAGTTCTTTTTCATAAATAGAGAACCCCTGGAATTTTACTCCAATTGCCTTAGAATAGAAAGCAATAGGGTGTTCTGATTGCATGAGCACTGCTTCAACTCCGTATCGCAGACATCTGTTTCCAAGATAAATGGTTTGGTGAAATCTAGTAGCGCGAGAACAAATGAAGTAGTCACATCAACTTTGAAAGAATTGAATGCATGAGTTGCAGGTTCTGTCCAGCGGAAACAATCTTTTTTTAGTAATTGGGTAAGTGGTTGGCTTATAAGTCCATAGTTCCGGATAAAACGTCTATAATAGCCAATCATCCCCAAGAATCCTATTAACTCTGAGTGACCTGAGAATTGGCCAATGGATCATGCTGGAGATTTTTCTGTGGTCTGTTGCAACGCTTTCCCTTGTGATAATGTGACCTAAATATTCAATATACAACTAACCAAAGGAACACTTTGATTGCTTGATAGAGAGACTATTAGTTTTCATAATAGACAAGGTATGCCTTAAGTGGTTTAGATGATCATCCCCGGTTTTGCTATAAATGAGAATGTCATTGAAAAAAACTAAAACAAACTTACGAATAATCGGTGGAAAAATAGAATTCATGAGTGATTGAAAAGTGGCTGAAGCATTAGCTAATCCGAATGGCATAACAAAAAATTCATAGTGGCCTAAGTGAGTGGAGAAACTAGTTTTAAAAACGTCATTATCATGCATACGTTCTTGAAAAAGATCAGAACGAAGATCAAGCTTGAAAAAATAAGTGGCACCATGCAGTTCGTCAAGTAAATCGTCAGCTAATGGAATAGGGAAATGATGCTTTACCGAAATATCATTAAGATATCTATAGTCGACGCAAATCTGCTAATTTCCATCCTTTTTTACAAGACTGGAGACGAGAAGGGACTGGTACTTGGGCGTATGAAGCCAGAGTCGAGGAGCTCCTTAATAATTTTTTCGAGTTCATTATTGAGATGGTAGGGGATCCTGTAAGGTGGAAATTTTCTCGGTTGAGCCTTCGGGCATAAGGGAATTCGATGGTCATGAGGACGATGGGGTGGATGTGATGTAGGTTCCTTAACAAGATTAGGGAAGTTAGACAATATCGACTGTATTGTTGAGTGTGCATGAGAAGAGTTGGAGAGAGGGGTTGAGTCCAGGGCAAATAATCTTCCCAACCAACAGGTGGACGGTTTCCTCATAACTTTTTCCATCTCTTGAGCAGAGATCATGGCCACTTCGGCAGTGGGGTTAAGGCATGGTAGTGTGATGGATTTTCCAGCGAGGGTAATAGTAAATGACATGCGGTTATAGTTGCCTATGAAGGGGCGTGGTGGCGCAACCAATTTCCTCCTAGAATCATGTGATGGGCACCGTGTAAATTGAAGATTCCGAAGGAGAAAACAAAGGGGTAATTTTGTATGGTCCAATGGAGGTCTTTGCAAATCTAGTTGCTAATGGTTTTAGTGCCGCCTGGTGTGGTAATTAGTAAGGGCAGAGAAGGGGTTCGAGGAAGGGACAATGAGTCAACAAAGGTTGAGTTGAGAAATCTGCTGGTACTGCCAGTATCAATGAGAATGTGGATATCCATGCTTAGGTAGAGACCTATGATGCAGAGGTGATTTTCCATTGTTTCTCCTGAGACTGTATGGAGTGAGATAACTGCATCAGGGGACTCCGGCAAGGAGGGTTGATCAAGGGGTTGAGGTTCTGCTTGCGGGAAGGGGGCTGGTTGATATTCGTCATCTTCTTCTCCGGAAAGCAAATAGAGTTGTTTGAAGTGGTAGCGGTGATCCTTTGAGTAGAGTAGTCCACAGTTGATGCATAATTTTTTATCCAACCTTTCACGCACTATCTCATTTGGGATAAGATTTTTTTGGAGATGAAAATGAGGTTTAACTGGAGGGATGGGCTGATATGGTCTGGATTCCTTCATAGAGGTACGAAGTGCCAAAAATTCTTCTTCTTTACATCTTGCAAATGTTTTGATTTCAAATTCAGTGCGTAAGCCTGAGTGGGATACTGCGGTGCTTAAAAAGAGATGTAATAGGAGGTGGAGAGGGAGGGATGAAGAGATGTGACATGGGAATGCATACACTCTCTGGGTCGAGAGTGTCAAAGTAGAGTAGTAATTCTAAGACAAAATCATCCCAGGAGGCGTTGGGGCTGGTGATGCGAAATCCATGGAGCCATCTATCGGCTTTGCCCATAAAGAAGACAGTGGCGTAGTCGATCCATTGAGTTTTTGGGATGTGTCCTAGGACATAACATTATTGTGTGATACGACAAAGCCAACTGTGGGGATCTATTTCATCAAACTGTAGGAGTTCAATTTTAGGCGGGTGAATGTGGGGTTGATGTGAATTATGAAAGTTAAAATGGGTTGGGGATTGGGAATGTGATTGAGACTGGATGGATGTTGAGCAGCGGAAGTAACGACATTTGGTGGGGAAATTGTTGGAGGGGGTCGGTATGGTGAATGGGAATGATCATAGGCTGACGTTGGACGTACTTGTGCAAGGCTTTTCAGCAGCTGTGTTCATCAATTGGGAGTTTACCATCTCATTAATATATTTGATGTTTTTGTCTAGGTGTTAATCCAAGTCAGAGAACCAGTGTTGGAGTGAATCACGAAGATCTAATTGAGACGAAAATAGTTGGTTGATCTAGGTCTGATAGTCAAGCTCAGTATATTCTTGATTATGGTGGCTGATATGGCCTTCCGGACCAGAGTCATCCCAGAGATCCATGGTCAGGTGGGTGTCGATCTTAGCCTTGGTTTTTCCTTTCTTTTTAGGACCCAGCTTGTTTGGATCCAAAATCTCTCATACAAGTTGTGACGATCCTAAATAGCCGAGGAGAGAAGAGATGTGAGTTAAGGGAGTAAGGAATGAGTTAGGAAAGAAGATGATTCTTAATTCAACGATATGTTCTATAGGATATGGAATGTTGTTTTAAACACAGCTTACAGCGGTCAAAAGAGCATAATCCTAACGGTCACAAAAGTCCTATTTATAGAGTATGTAGATAGTAGACACGTCCGACTATTCAAAATGGTATATTGTCATGGGCCGGTCCATCTTCTCTTTGGGAAGGCTTATCAAGGTTAGCCCAGATCAGGCCCAACTTCAATAGGTTGATCATTGTCTCTTATTTCTTCTAGGTCTTCTTGCTCCTTATCTTCTGAACCTGAATTAACAGGAGCGAGAGTGAGTAACTGGGAATGAGTATTCGTGACAGATTCCACTTCATCTCTCTTTAGCCACCGCCCAGTGGTGAATTGAGAGCGAGTTTTTGCTCTATCAATCTCGTAGTTATGCTGTTAGACTGTGAAATTTGAGAAAATGGAATGGCATGGATCTAATTGAATAATTACGCGATGGAGTTCTTGAACAAGCCATCTTTAACTCGATTGCCGGAACATGCATGGTCTTCCTTGGTTTCCGATCGAAATTCCAATTCTTTGTTACGAACCTTTAAAGGGATGAAGATTTAGAAGAAGAAATGGTGACGAAGATGTAGAAAAAAGGGGAGAGTTACCGAGGAAATGAGCAGAAGGAGAACGGCAGAAGAGCCAAAAGAGAAGATGAGAAAATATGATAATTGATCGATGTCCAAAACATACAATATAATCTATTTTATACCCTAATTAAGCTATGGACCAAAATACGGGCTTACACTTCAAATACACAATACTAATTTGTAAGCCTAATTATAAGATCGTAATATAATTCCCTTCTCAAAATGATCATTGATCTCAACTATTACTCTCCATCGATTTGATATTGATCACTTTCAATGATGGTAAGTAGAACTTCCCTCGACAGATGAGCAAGATTATAATTGCAGAATTCCAATTTCCTTTTGGTTGCCATTCTACAATCAATATTCCTTGCTTGTGATGATGCAAAAAAATTCAATTTGCCATTCAAGTGAGTACTAGTTGGAGTTAGAGAAGGCATATTTCTTAATATACTATGTGCATTCCACGGTCATTCCCATCAATTAGAGATCTCAAGTACAAGTGCTTCTATACAAACACAATCAAATCTCTTTGACTTATCCAAGTTTTCAGCAACTTCCTTATCTACTCTCAACCATATCATCATTATCTCCGTGTGAAACGATCTTATACCCCAAAGATCTAGCACTGAAACTTCAAGATGGGTATGAATAAAAACATATAGAGCACCCCAGGAAAATATAATAAGCAAGTGACACCCTTGAATCAAGAGAAAGAGTAGTGGGGTCTCAAAATAATGAGTAATAAGTTGTTATATGAATTTCAGCAATATCTTTGCCAATTGGTTCATTATAAGAACTTGAAAGTCACACATCTCGATGTAATCAACCATGGGAAGTTTTAGAGTATGAATATCATCATACTCATTTCTTTTCTTGGTGTAATACCCTTCGATCTATTTCTATCTACCAATCCACCGATGGCAGAATTCTGGTGAACTTCCCATTTCATAGTTTCAAAATATGTCATAAGATACATCATGTTTCCTTTCAAGTATTGAAATACTTCCATATATGAGGACTTCTCCTTCTCAATCATCAACTTAACGTATCTAAAAATTTGTTGAAGCCCATCTTGCAATTCTCCGCAGCACCATGTCAACCAAATATATGCATGTGATTTGCATAATTGGCATGGCCCCTTCTAAATATTCCTTCCAGGTAAAACCATGAACCAAACTACCATAAGTGAATTGCTTTAGGATATTTTCTCCACTGTTTAATTCATTTGTCAAATATAAATTATCCCCCAACTTCCAGGCACGGTAAGTGGCTCTGAAATATTATGAGTAAAAAGATAGGACAGAGAAACCAAACTTGGATAGAGACTTAACACAACTTTTGACATTAGAGATTTGATTATTTCACACAAGTAGATAACATCATTTTCAAGCATCGTTTTAACCATTTCCTGATACATCTTGATTGCATCATCTATTTTGATGTCATTTTTCCCACAGGAAAGAGAGATCAAAGAACAATATGTGCTTTTTGATTGACTGCATCCACTGTGTTTCATCTCTTGGAAAATTTTCAAAATATATGTTAACCTTGTTCGAGCATACTGCATATTCATGATGGTCTGGGTAGCGGATATTATCAAACAACTGTCTCTCAATTATGAAAAGAAGGTATCTCATATTTTTGAAGACTTTTTCTTTCGCTGCAATCTTTTTGGCCAAGTAGCATATATTTTCGTCGTGAGAGTAATCAAGTATGTTATCAATCCACGAGAACTTCAAGGAATTAGAAATATTAGCTCCATTGTTACTCATAATTTCAGCCGCAACTTCTTTCCTTGGTGCGAATGATGTTCTCTCTGATTTCTTCCGTAAAAAGAACCAATCTGTTAATGATAGCAAAGTTTGAGAAACTTCTTCAATCCCATCAGGGATACCAATTCCTTCCATGAGCACTTCCTATCCTCTATTATGATATTTTCGCCACTATAAATCTTAGAATATGATGTAGTCTCAAGTTTTTCAACTCTTCAATGCAAGTAAGTCAAATCGAAGATGAGAGTTTGTATTGTTAATAAAGTATCGGACTGATCAGAAGATGTGCAATAAATAGCTAGTACGAGCCTCTTATATTCCCGCAATATCTCAAAATGTTTCTCCATTTTTAATTTTAATACTCGAAATAGCTTATTTGCTTTGACTGATACAATTGTGATACATTTTATGTCAATAACTCTTACTCTTTGTGTAGCAATCACAACCTGCTCATTCTCAAACCTTATAAACTTCCGAAAACCCAACTCCATTTCTTGCATGATTTCTTTCAATTCTTGCTGCTTAGAAGCATTGGTGACTTGGTATTTAATCTCAATCAACTTCATTTTCTTCTCCATCAAAATACACCAGTCATCGACAACTGATTGTCTCAATTCATTAAAGAAAACATGCATATTCTCCTCACTGTTAGCTAAATGTACAACATTCTTTGGCTCAACAAAACTAGTGGACAACGAAGGTAGATGTTTGGGTAGCCTAATTGCCTCATCCATAATTTGTGATGTTATGTCAATATTTGAAGGCATCAAACTTTTCTCTTGTACTATCAATAACATCTTCAGTTGTGTTCTCGAAGATTTCTCAATTTCCATTTACCTCGACTCCATAGATTCTTTATTATGTTGTTTCTTCATTGTTTCATTCTCACACTCATCCAAGGGTTTCTTCTGCGGGAAACTTCAGTAGCATTCTCAAAAAACAGAACCAAGTTTTCAAAATCTAAATCATACTTAAACTTTTCCATAGAGTCAAGGACTATTTTAGGCGTATCCCTAGAAACCTTATGCTACATTTTCATAGATGTTGGCCTAAAAAATTAGATGACTTCTTCTTCGCTGTTTAGGTTGGCATCGTAAATGGATGAATGAATTTCATTTATAACACCACTAATCAAAATGCATCGAAAATTCTTAGCATAAACAGTGGGATAAAAACTAGATACTGGACCACGTAGATCTTCAAACATATCTAAATATTCTTCTAGATCACCATCTTGTTTTAGTGTGCAAAAGTTATAAAATACTTGTCGATGGTTCTGAAAATCAAACCGATTTAGTAGAGCAGTCACAAAATCCTTCCATAGCTAGAAACCTATTTTTGATTTATAGCCTTGAAGCCATTTTTAGCCTTGCCGCAGAACATTAATGTAGAGAACTCTAACCATTCCTCTGAAGATTATGGTTTTCTCATACGAAAATAAGGCATAAGAGATTTGAGCCAAAGCCTGGGATGAGTTCCATTGAACGTAGGTGGATATATTTTGGGAGCATGGTAGTGTAGATGATTTTCTTCTAATCGTAGTCCCGGATCATAGTTGAACTCAAGACAAATCTGCATTTGTTTGCAACATAGGAGTTTTGGCATTGCTAAAAAGGAAAACGAGGCTGCCCTAGGTAGAGAAAAAATATGTCTAGTCTTAACCATTTTCAGAATAGATTGTTCTCTAATACCATTTGTTACGAACCTTGAAAGGGATAAAGATTTAGAAGAAGAAATGGTGAGGAAGATGTAGAGGAAAAGGGAGAGTTGCAGAGGAAATGAGTGGGAGGAGAACGGTTGGAAAGTCAAAGAGAGAACATGAGAAAATATGATAATTGATCGATGTCCAAAACATGCAACATAATCTGTTTTATACCCTAATTAAGCTTTGGACCAAAATACGGGCTTATACTTCAAATACACAATACTAATTCGTAAGCCCAATTATAAGATTGTAACATTCTTTTGGACTACTTCCCTAGGATTTGGAGCGTGGCGGTTCTGGTTAGCGGTCACGACCCTTTCCGCTTTTTCTGTTGACCGGAGACTCTGTTCTTGTTTCTAGTGTCAAAGTAATAAGATGGATTCGCCTGTGAATTGAAATAGTGTCTATTGTCCCACATTGGAAAATAAAAGTGGGATGTATTAGTTTATAAAAAAGAATGTGGACCATAGTAAATGACTTGTTCAAGTCTTTTACATTGTGGTTTTCTCCCTCTTATACGTTATATCATAGCACACTTCCAACGATGGTATCAGAGAATAGAAGATTTAACATGACCATACGTTAAAGGAATGTATTCAACGTTATACGTTACATTGACCATACTCTAGAAATTTAACATGTTATCAGAGAATAGAAGATTGACTTGAACGATGACTGGAACTCCTGATCCGATGACTAGAACTCCTGATCTGATTCCTGCAACCACGGCCGCAGATTTCTCATCATCTTCGTTCATCGTCACGAAGAAACTGACTGGATGTAACTTCAATGGTTGGAAACAAGCGATGCTGCTCACACTTGGTGCACGTAAGAAAATCAACTACATAGATGGATCACTAGCCATGCTGACTAAAACTGACGCAACCTTTCGAAACTGGCGCAAGAATGACTGTATGGTGCGTTCATGGATCCTCAATTCCATGGATACAACAGTTGCAGAGAACTTCGTATATTCCAAGGATGCACGTACGCTGTGGATTGATCTTGAGAAAATGTATGATTGTTTTTCTGGACCGCAACTCTTCCATTTAAAACATCAGATTCATTATACTACGTAAGGAGTAGACTATGTAGTGGTATACTACAATAAACTCAAACATTTGTGGAATGAGTCTGCTGAATTAGATCTAACTACGGGAGATATCATAACTAAGTTGCTTGAAAGAGAGAAACATGCACAACTTTTCCAATTTTTGTCAGGCCTCAATGGCATATATGTGTCAATTAAGAATCAAATTCTAATCTTAGTACCTCTTCTAGATGCTAAAACTGTGTATCGGATGATTTTGCTTGTGGAGAGACAAAATGTGCATGGAATTAATTATATGAATGATCTTATCACAGTTTCGGCCATGAGTGCAAAAGGATCCTATGGAAGAACATGTCAAATTTTGCACCGGACAACACAGAATGCCTCTAATTCAAATGGCTTGGTTAATTCTTCCAGTGGTCGTTTTGATCCTCGTATTCGATGTTCGCATTGTAAGGAAACATGACATGAAAGGAATAGATGCTTCTAGTTAATCGGATATCCATAATGGTATATTGAATTAATGGCTAAGCGAAAAGAATCAAAAAAATTCGCCAATTCTGCACTTGAGATTGTTGCATATGACAATACTGAGTCCTCTATGGATGATTCTTCTATTGTACTACCAACTGATATTACATAACCGATTAATCAACAAATTAGAAAAGTATTGCAAATTAAACCTTCAACTACATCTGCTTGCACTGCTGACGCTCCTTCCCCCAAGGTCAATTTTGTAGAATTCTGTGGAGTAACAAGAAATTCTTCTACTCACTTACTTACTTTATCTGGTGAATCAATCAGTTGGATTATAGATATGGGAGCTTCATCTCATATATGTTGCAAGGATATTGATTTTAAGAACATTTGTAAAGCAGCAGAAACATTAAACGTATGCTTGCATGACAACAGAAAGTTATCCCCATCAGAAATGAGAATGTTTCATCTGACAACAGGTCCCTCGCTAACTGATGTCCTTAAAATTGAAACTTTTAAGTATAATCTATTATTAGTATCACGACTTCTTACATATAACGACATCCAAGTTTGGTTTGATTCTGATTTTTGCTATATTCAGGATCGACAGAGTAAGAAAATGCTTGCAAAATGAATTTTGAAGGATGGATTATACATACTGCAAAGAACATCTGCTCATGAAAACATGGATTCTTGCAATTCTAGTGCTATGAAAAATTTATGTCAAATTGATGTGTTTGTTGATTGTGTTACCAATGAAAATAAATGGCATTTAGGATTATGCAATCCTTCTAAAATTGTGCTTGAGCATATCCCTGTTGATACTAATGCGTCTAAAATGCTTTGCCATGCATGTATGCTCTCAAAACAGATATGTTTGCCTTTTCCAGCAACTAAATTGCGAACTTCATGTGTTTTTGAATTAATACATATTGATGTTTGGGGGCCATATCGAACATCAACAAGTTTAGGTGCAAGATATTTTCTTACGATGGTGGATGATTACAACAGATCAATTTGGACATTTCTTCTTAGTTCCAAAGGAATGGCCACTTCAGTTATGCGTTATTTTTATCAGATGGTATTGGCACAATTTGGAGTAATTATTAAACGAGTCAGATAAGATAATGGATAAGAGTTTACAGAACACTCCTTTCAGTCCCTCATGAGTGAGTTTGGGTCGATACATGAGAGAACATGCTCTTTCTCTCCAAAGTCTAGTGGCGTGGTAGAACGCAAACATCAACATTTGTTTAATGTGGCCAGATCACTTATTCTTTAGTCTAAAGTACCTATTTCGTTCTAGGGAGAGGCTGTTCTCACAGCCACGCACTTAATCAATAAGCTCCCCAACGCCACTCTGAATTGGAAAACTCCTTTCGAGTTACTTCATGGACGAAAACCAACTTATAATCATCTTCAAACTTTTGGTTGTGTAGCTTATGCAGCCTCAATTGTGCCTCATGTTGATAAACTTGCTCCCAGAGGCAACCCATGTGTATTCTGTTAGGTGTGGAGATCGATATTGGTATCGATCGGTCACACTTGGATGATGATCGGCAATGTGGTTGATCGGGGCGCACATGGAAGACAGGATGGTCGGTATTGGTACCGAACGGGTGAAGACCGAAGTACGCAATATCGAAGATGACAACGGGACCGAAGTGATCGGGGTCGAGGACCGAAGCACATCGAGGACTGAAGATATGAGATGGAGGCAATCGGTCGGGGACCGAACTGAGATATGGTGGGGCCCACTAGTCTAAGATATCGGTAGTTATGGAATGAGATATTGAAGGAAATAAGATCATATCAAATCAGTATATATAGACGCATATATATAATTTGATTATGGATAATCATATATGGAGATATGATCAAATATTGGGAATATTTGTTTATTGCCTTAATATCTCAACCACCTCATCTATATAAATGGGTCATAGGGTTCATTGTCATTAGCACAACAACTTCAATACTCTTGTATTCCGAGTTTTCCTCTTCGTGTGTGTGTGTTGTAATCTTCTCATGCGATAGTGAATTTGGCCATTTCCGCCGGTCATGTGGTTTTTTCCCTTTCCAGGTTTCCAGGTTTCCACGTTAAATTCTTGTGTCGTTATTTTCTCTTTGCTTTAATTCTCGGGTTCTACTTAATCTTTCGAGATTGTTCGCACACGTGTTCAATTCCCAACAATTGGTGGTGGCTGTGGGGTAGTAGTGGTGCAATCGACGATGGGTGACGATAAGGGAAGCCTAAGGATGTTTGACGGATCTGATTTTGCCTATTGGAAAATGCAAATCCGCAATACCCTTTATCGGAATGATCTAAGGGAAGCATTGGAAGAAAAGAAGCCGGCAAAGATGGAGGATACGGATTGGCAGAAATTGGATCGCAAGGCGTTGGCGATCGTTCAACTATCGTTGTCGAAGAAGGTGGCTTTTAACTACAACAAACATACGACGACTTACGGTNCGATCGGGGCACACATGGAAGACAGGATGGTCGGTATTGGTACCGAACGGGTGAAGACCGAAGTACGCAATACCGAAGATGACAACGGGACCGAAGTGATCGGGGTCGAGGACCGAAGCACTTCTAGGACTGAAGATATGAGATGGAGGCAATCGGTCGGGGACCGAACTGAGATATGGTGGGGCCCACTGGTCTAAGATATCGGTAGTTATGGAATGAGATATTGAAGGAAATAAGATTATATCAAATCAGTATATATAGACGCATATATATAATTTGATTATGGATAATCATATATGGAGATATGATCAAATATTGGGAATATTTGTTTATTGCCTTAATATCTCAACCACCTCATCTATATAAATGAGTCCTAGGGTTCATTGTTATTAGCACAACAACTTCAATACTCTTGTATTCCGAGTTTTCCTCTTCGTGTGTGTGTGTTGTAATCTTCTCATGCGATAGTGAATTTGGCCGTTTCCGCCGGTCACGTGGTTTTTTCCCTTTCCGGGTTTCCACGTTAATTTCTTGTGTCGTTGTTTTCTCCTTGCTTTAATTCTCGGGTTCTACTTAATCTTTCGAGATTGTTCGCACACGTGTTCAATCCCCAACATATTCTTACGATACACCACAAATAAAGGAATATCCATGTTATATGATCTTCAACATCACAAAACATTCTTATCTCGTGATGTCCAATTGTAGAATGAATATTTCCATATCATTCATTAAATGTTGTGGAAAACAATTTGAAATTTATATCCATCATTGAGGATGATCCAATCATAGACACAATACATGAATCTGGAGATTCTGCTAGAGACAACTTAATTATTCCAAATCCACTTGAAAATGATCCAGCTGTTGATACTTCAGAGGCTTCACTTATGGATCTTCAATCTCATGCAGTGAATGGGACTGATGATCATGAATTGCATTTTGCAAGCGGCAGTTCCCTTCTGGACACAAATGGCAACAACTCTCTACACCTTCTAGGGGCATCCCGAAAGTTAACCCGCATTCGCAAACCTCCCATATGGCTATCTGAATATGGTCTAACACTTTCTGATGACATAAAGAATCATGCTGTTTTTTTAGCAAGCTTTGACCATATTAAAGAGCCATCATCCGTTGAAGAAGCTTTGGCAATTCCCCATTGAGCAGAAGCTATGCATGCTAAAATCACTGCACTAAAGACTAATGGCACATGGACCTTCTGCAATCTGCCACCATAAAAAAAGGCAGTAGGGTGTTGTTGGATTTTTAAAACCAAGCTTAATCCGAATGGAACCATAAACAAGTACAAAGCACGGCTTGTAGCAAAAGGCTTCACACAAGTTCAAGGAATTGACTACGTTGAAGTATTTCGCCCGTAGCCAAGATCACAACTGTAAGATTATTGATGGATGTTGCTGCGAGTAATTCCTTGGGGATATTTCAGTTGGATGTGAACAATGTATTTTTACATGGATTTCTTGAAACTGAGGTTTACATGCGGCAACCCCCTGCTTTATCAGTAAGGATTCTAACAAAGTATGCAAGCTGGAGAAATCAATTTATAACCTTAAACAAGTGTCACGACAATGGAACTTGGAATTCCCATTCTCCTTAAATGGTCAAGGATACATCCAGTCCCCACATGATCCTTGCCTTTTCATCAAAGTTACTCAACGAGGAATGGTAATTCTCTTAGTATATGTGGATGATATTCTTCTAACTGGGAATGATTCAAAGGGAATTATTTTCATCAAAGAGTTCTTAGATTCTGCTCATACCATTAAAGATCTTGGTCAAGCTCGTTATTTCCTCGGTTAGGAAATTTTTTATCACAATATTGGAGTCTTCATAAGTCAACACAAATATATTCAAGATATTATCCCAGTTCTCATTGTTTAACCATGATTATGTCAAGGAAGGTCAAGATTTTCGTCTTGAGGGGAGCTTGTTAAAATAGTTAGTTATTTTAGCACTTCATTTGATCGTACACATGTCGCTAGATGATAGATTAGGCGGTTAGAATAGTCTTTATAAATAAGCTTGTATTATGTACTTTTGGTTTTATCGAAATACACAGAAAATATCGCATGTCGCCTTCTTCAATTGAATCTATTATGAGATTCCTATGAATTCTCATATTTGGTCTTAACATGGTATCGGAGCGGGTTCGAAAAATCATGAGTAGCCTTTACAAGGGTTAGTCCGGTTTAATGAAATTGATCGGTTGGCAATTTCGCCAATTAGAATGTCAAGTCCATCTATCTTGTCAGATGGTTGAATTTGAGGGGATGTGTTGAAATAATGTCTATTGTCCCACTTTAGAAAATAAAAGTGGAATTGATTGGTTTATAAGAGAGAATGTGGACCATAGTAAATGATTTGTTCAAGTCTTTTACGGTGTGGTATTCTACCTCTTTACGTTATATCCGAGCACACTCCCCATGTAAATTGACCCGATTCTAGAATCACATTCTTCTGGCTCCGGCGCATCGGAAAACGATGAAGATAGTTCCCATGATATCGGGTAAGAAACTTTGCTTGTATTTTAGTATACTTTTTGTTGAATTTTAGAACAAATCAGCATCCCCGGCGGTTCAGTGCTTTTTTCCGATCAAAAGCTTGCTTTTATTCAAAATTTTCCTTAAACTTTGTGTTTGAATGTGATTTAAGGAGCTTGTCATAAGATTAAGATCTAGTTATATTCATTTATTGCTTTGTATAGTGAAAAATTGTCATGTTCTTCCAGAATTTGATTGCAATTTTGGAATGAAGATGAACTTTTGAAGCTAACTGTTCAATGCCCAGTTTGTGGGAAAAGCTTCGATTCGTTTCGTTTTGTTCGTAGAATTGGTGATCATTTTCTATATGAATCTCTAACAGATTGTGTTTGTCTTGTGTTATTTCTAAGAGCTGAAAATGTCATCATCTTTACACAGAGATACTGTCAGAATTTCGAATGGAGAACTAAACAAAGTTACATAAACAGATCTGGAACACTTATTACATCTCCTTAACATTAAAGATGTTGTAATAGCATGGCAAAGCATGATGGAGCGTTCGAAATCTAATCTTGATTATAAGGGATCTGATATCATAAGTAATTTGTTTGACCTAGTTTTTTCAATATGATTCATTTCTCTTATCAATTAAACTAAACTATGGTTGTTACACAATACGAACATTTCGTGAACATATGTGTTTGGCTCATATGTGATCGTGTTCGTTCGTTCGAATAAAAATATGAACATTGTTCGAACATTATTTTTTGTTCGTTTATAATTTGAACGAACACGAACATTTTCGTGAATAAATTTGAACGTTCATGAACAAATATATTATTTAAATTAATTTTTATACTAATAGATTATTATAGTATTTAAGTTTAAAAATCTTTACAAAATTTTCTATGTTTTTTGTTTTGTGAAATATACAAAAAGATAACATAAAAAGATCATTTATGTTTTTGTGATTTTATTTGTAAAACAACAAAATTTGATTTTTTTTGTGAAGTTCGTACAAATAGTACAAACATGTTTGAACATATCGTATGAACAATATTCGAACAAGCTATGCGAACGAACATGAACATTCACTTAATAATTTGAACAATGTTCGAACATATTTTCACGTTCGAATAAAATATGAAAAAACATGAACATGTTCGAATAAAAATATGAACGAACATGAACACAACTAGTTCGGTTCTTTCGGATCGAATAACAGCCCTAAGCTAAACAGACACACTCCCGGCCAGTTGAATCCTGAATTTCTACAGCTTGAAGTTACGAGTTACTGGAGTAGAACTATTTTCGAGGATTCTTCTCCAAAACTGCTAATAGATTTCTTTTGGGACGATGAGTTCGGGCCAAAATGGGATCCTATGCTTGTTTATGTGAACATTCTTGAAGAATGTCATGTTATTGGGATGATGATTTCTCACTGGATTAAGAAAGTTTGTCTCTTAGAATCTCCGATCTTTCGTTCCGTTTCTATATTCATCGTTTCGATTGATTATGCGTTTTTTTTGGTTTGTTAGTTCCCGTTCTTCTACAGCGACCGAGAATATATCATCACTAAGCGAATATGGGAAACTTGGAATGCTTAACCAAGGTATATATTGCAAAACATTATCAAACCTTTAAGTTAATGATTTAGAATTACATTATCTTCATAACTCATATTACCTTTAGATATTTCGTAGAGTTTCTAGATGCATTTTCCTATATTAATACATTCTAGAACTCACAATTGGAAGGATTTGATAATAAATTAACATATTTGTTATAGTCCCTTTTTAGGGGGTACCACAGTCGTCCGATGCGTTAAGAAACGAACTCGGTTTTTTTTGTTTGTGGTGAGGAAACGATTAAATAAGAAAAATGAAGAAACACGCAAGACAATTTAGAGTGGAAAACCCCAGGAAATGGGGAAAAAACCACTTGACTAAGAGCAGGAAAAGCTCATAGTCGATTCACTAATCAAACAGTTCATTACAAGATACAACAGAGGTTTATGAAGATGACGAGGTATGAGAAAGCGATAAGAATTCCAACAGAGTAACAACATGTTCTTACGCGTCCAAAAGGTCATGCTAATTCCTTCGTCAAGCTCCGTATTTATAGAGCTGAAGGTGTGTGTAATCCACGCCCTGTAACTGCCTCTGACAAGTTTGTTGAAGGATGTTGTCGCAAGATGCAAAACGTGGCCAGAACCGAAGCGTGGCCTGCGTGATTTAGCCCAAAGCATGGTAATCGTGTGGAGGCCCGAAGCATGGGACGCGTGGGCTGTAACCATTTGGACCGAACCATGGGGCCACTTGTCAAACATCATTCTATTTTTCCAAATCCATCTTCGGTCCCATTGCGGTACATCGGGCAAATTTATCTTAAATATTCTAAGCTGGGATTCTGGACCGCGCGAGTTCGCTTTTTATTACTTGAGTCGGCCCAATTGTTATTGGACCTTACCCATTGCATGGTACATGGTCCTAGGATTCTCATCACTAGCCCTTCGGGCTTGGATGCCATCGCAGAGGTGACGCAAGACCGACCACGCAATGTTATATACTTTCGGGAGAATGTAGGATCGAGCCTGCTCTCAATGAGCGTCCAAGGGACCGATCCTTCACTTAGTCAATTTGAGATGTTGATTTGAATTCAAAATATCATAACATTCATTTTTGTGTCACTTTTATTTAAATATTAACGCCCAGGGTTGCGCCTTTCCATATTCTATTAACCAATAGGCGTGATGAGTGCGTACAAACTGCAACTGCCTATGGTAATCCTATGTGGCAACTTACAATTGGTCGGGAAATTACTATTTAAATCGGGGTTTTGGATATTGTTCATCCCCATCGTCATTTCGCGAAGGAAAATTGCCCAAATCAAGCTTTCTGCTATTTCATTCTTGCCTACATTTAAACTCTTTCCTACCGTTTTTCATTAAGGTAATAGCCATGGCTCCTCATAAAATGAGATACCCAACTATGTCTGAGTTGGATATCGAAGAGTTTAGGTTTAGGTTTTCGATTCCGGCTCATTACTCCATCTGGAAGGGGCGGGAAGATATTCTCTGCTTCCTTCCAGCAAAAATGAACGTTCCCGCAAGCACTATTCCTGTCAGTTATGCCTCCCTGAAGTGTGGGTTACGTTTTCCATTACACCAGTTCGTAGTGGCCGTACTTAAGGAAATCCATTGCCCGACCTTTGCATTATTTCCGGGTAGCTATGTCTATATAGTGACGTTTATCTTTTATTGCCACCATCCAAAAATGGCCCCGACCTTAGAACACTTTTTTAATTTGTTCTTGGTCGGATCCCGGAGGGGTAAGGGTCTATTAGGATGTCGTAGATTATATTACATAGCGATGTGGACCAAGGAGTGCGCTTTAGTTGACAAGGAAGAATCTTTTCATGCGTGGGAGTTCTGTTATGTGTGGATAACGGTCCCTAAAGAGGACATGTTAAAGGTGTGGCCACTTATAACCCACTCATGCATAGGTCAGTTGGACCGAACCAGGTTCAACCCTTCCCGTCCGGATGTCGCAAACACACTTGCGATGTTTCCTCCCCCTAAAGCACATCTTAAACGGACAGAGTTGCTTCGGGAGGAGAGATTGATAGAAATAGAGATCGCAGGTAGGACCGGAGCCCCAGCCCAGAAGGAGATGTTTTCTTGTTAAGATCCATCTGAGGGATCGGATATGAAGTTAAATTTTTTTATTTCGTCACTCACTGATCTTTGTATATTTATCTTGCAGATTCAACCTAAACGATGTCGAGCTCGAGATTCAAGCGTTTGGCTGCCACTTCGGCCCGTCCTTCTAGAGGACGACATGAAGCAACAAATAGTGCGGAGCCATCTGAATTAGCGACATAAAATACGCTGATTCCATCGGGGTCATCCCCTGGAAGGAACCCCCCGATCCAGGCCACTAGCGTAGGCACATTAACCCTGCGTTGCTCAGGGTAGTCCTCAACGGCAAAGGACCCGCACTTCGGTTATTTGGAGTGGTGGAGGAGGTGATAACGGCTAGGATTCACTCTTTGAGCCTATCCAGTCTTTACCAGATCGGAAATACTTCCCCTATTAGCGCTGACACAATTAATTTGTTGTTGCAGGGAGCCTTTCGTGTGGAGAAAGTTCTCCCCGGCGAACGTCTCCCTACCGCCGATCCCCTTGGGTAAAGGGAAGAGAGCGACCAAAGCAGCAGCCCCGAGGGTTTTTAAAAGGCTGAAGAAATGAGGGGATGCTTCGGTCCCTATAAAGGGGATCGTTTTGAAGGATTCAGCCTCAGGCCCTAAGACCAACTCCGACTAGGGGGTTGCCTTGGGCCTGTTGGACAGGTTTAAAAAACGGAAGAAGTTGGCCTCCTGGAGGAGTGCCTTCATTGAAGACTTCCGCCTCTACGTGGAACAAAACCCAGACAATGTTCAACCATACATGTTTGGGGAAGAAATAATCGAGGGTTTCCTCAACCTCGCAACTAAGGTAAGTTCCCTTGATATTAAGACCCGAATGTTTATGTTCTGACTTTAATATCTTATGCAAATGCTGAGGAAATGCTTCACAACTGCGATCACCGTGGAATAGAACCAGGGTGACCAGGTTGTGTCCCAAAAAGTCTAAGATCAACTTGACCTTGCAAAAAGGCAAGTTGAGATCAAACATGATGAACTGGTCGTGGTACGAGAGGACCGAGACCGGTTGGACAGTGAACTGTCAAGAGCTGGGACGGAAATCTCACTCTTAACAGATCAAGTTTTTGAACTGGATAAGAAAGGAAAAGCGGCTCAGGATCAAGTCTCTGAGTTGGAAGGCAAGCTGCGGGCCAAAGATGATGAAATTAACCAAGTCTAAGCTCGGGCCCAAGAGAAGAGGAATAAGTTCAACGAGCTTCTTCTTCGGGCCCAGGAGGAAAAAGCGAGCTTGGAGGAGGAGTTGGCTAGAACCCGCACTTCGGCTAAAAGTTTGGTTTGGGAATCGGTCCTGAGATTCGCTCGGTCCCCTCTGTTATTCGCTTTGGCGGATAACATACATGGGATGTATATTGCTAAGTACCTCGATAACATGCGAGATCATGTTATGAAGCAATTCGGGTTCCCCTGAGGACGAAAGATGGAAGATGATCGAACCTCTGGAGAAGGATGGAAATTTTCAAGTAATTCCGTCTTTGGAAGAACCTATTCTAGAGGACGATCCCTTCTTCTACCTCTTTGAAGAAATGGAAAGAGTGGTCAACCAGAAGGTGGTCGATCAAGAGGAAGAGCTGAGGCAGCTCGCGTCCCAGACCGAACGGCAGGAACAACGAGTGGAGGATAATGAAGATGGGCAGGATAGTTAGATCTTGATTGTATTTTTATCCCTACTTCGTTCCTTATTCATAACAAGAGTTTCTTTCCCTCTCCATTCATTCTTTTTAAAGTCAGAATAAGGTTGTTATAACTGACCTTTAAAATAATCAAGTATGTTTGGTATAAACGAGTGTGTTCAACCACTAAGTGTAATATCGGGGCTAGCTATATTGTGTTGACTCATCATTTCACTCTGATTGGTTTTAACTGGATTGATCGTTTCACATTGTGTGTGGATCACTCTTATTCTGTCCTTGGGGTCATAGTTGAATTGGAAAGACGCGGTCTGGGTTCATCATGAGTCATGTAACAAGCTTTGACCAAACATTGGTTCTACTGAAGTCCCGTAGGTTGTATTTGCCAAGCTTTGGTTCTGCATATGTCCCACGTTAGGTCCGAACTTGTATTTTGATATGCTTATTGATATTATCCGGGTATATTCTCTTGTATTTATCCTTACCCGGGTATATTTTGATCTTCATCCCGCATCCGCGACTTGTTGCTGGAACAGTATATTTCGCGAGTTATTGCTCTGCTGCACGCAGTCACGACTTGTTGTATCCAGCCTGTCTCGCGACTTGTTGCTAGTACAATATTTTTCGCGAGTTATTGACAACAACTCGCGACTGCGAGCCTTTTGAGCCTGACTGGGTGTTTTCGATCGTTTTTTGAGCCGTTTTCATCTGGATTGTTGTTATCACATCATTGTACTTGTAACCTTTGATCATTATAGTGAAAACCAAGGTAGAGCTTTGCTCTCCCGAGGACGTACACCCACACATTGTGGGCCTAACCTCGTATATCGCTCGTGTCCCCACATAAATTGAACTCCGAATAATTAAAAAATTGTCTGATCTAAAAATAAACACTCTAAAACATTTTTAGACGAGATCAGTTTGGCGCCGTCCGTGGGGACCGAGATTTTTATCCCATTGAGAGCTTTATTGTTGAGTTTGGATTTCTATTATCATGAGTACTCGGAATTCTGATGAAGATATTTTTGATGAAGAAATTGAGGTGGATCCTATTCCTCAAGTTAATGATGAGTTTGTTGCGTTACCGGGGGCTCGGCCATCAGTTCTGGAGGAGCCCCCTGCTCAAAATGTAATTATTCGGCCCTCCCGGAGCAGGTTTTCATCCGGAAGGGCACCTAGATTTTATCCTCGATCACGCCAATGTTTATCTAAGTGTTATGAATTCGCAAAAGTTGGCTGAGTGGCGGTCCGTAATAATGCCCGCCTTTCGCCACCTGCACGCTCTAGATCTGCGGATCAAACAGAGATAGATGAAGATTTAGAAGAGCGAATGCGTAGTTTAATCGCTCAGTTAGAGCAAGTCGAAGCTCAAAGGAGAGCCCGGAGTAACAATGTTACCCCAGAACCTGTTAATGATGAAGTGGCGGAAGAAGATACTGCTCCTGTTCCAGAACCGCGAGCAAATACTGCATCAACCGGAGAGCAGAACGATACTCTTCAAAAGATTGGAGAGTTGATCGAGTTAAAGTTTAAGGAGATGAGTGGGAAGATGGAACAAAACGAGGCCAGGATGAATCAATTGGAGGCCAACCTGGCTCTTGGCCAGGAAAGGAGACGAGTGTACGGGGAACATACCCGAGATACTCATCAGACCTCAGCTTATGAGGGAGATTATACTAAGAATGAGAGGGCTAATGAGCCCATTGGTAATCGAGGAAAGGCGTTACCATCTATGGAAGTTTTGCAAAGTCCGTGGAACACTTCAAATGCCTTATCTCCTTTTTTCCACGGCGATTATTAGTGCCACAGGTTCTGAGTTTATTGAGATGCCAAAGGATCTTCCATAGTATCGCTGGTCAACTGACCCACATGCTCATACATCAAACTTGGAGATCCATGTGAGTTTGATGAATTTCAGTGATGCGGCCATGTGCTTCGTTTTTGCCGCTTCTCTTAAGGAGTCAGCCCTCCGATGGTTTAATCGTTTACCGAGGCGCTCGATTGTTTCGTATCAGAACTTTAAGGATCAATTCTATTCAGCTTTTGCGCCTTTCAATGCGCCCATAAAGTCTATTACTTCTTTGACCGCGTTGCGGTATGATTCTTCAGAAATATTGTTGGGTTTCATTACCCGTTTCGAGGCCGAGTGTAGGAAGATACATCGGATTACTGTAAGTGAGAAGGTTGGGGTGCTCCAGCTTATTCTAGCTGGACACCCGTTATGTAATTCTTTGAATAGAGACCCCCCGGAAAGTATGGAAGATTTGGCTTTGAGATGTACACAGTACATCCGAGAAGATGAAGGTTTGCGAGATCATGGAGTGATCGAAGTACGGGCGTATGGTTCCCACAATATTGTTGCAAGTCGCGGGCTGGACAAGGTTGTCCAACATGCAAAACCTAAGTTGAGGGTTTTTCCTACGTACAATTATGAACAGATTTTTGCCATCATTGCCAACAGATTTTCTTTGTTATCCCCCTCCCTTGCAAGAACCAAAGCCGGGGACTTACGAGTCCCAAGTATTTTGTCGTTTTCATCGGAGTTTTGGACATGCAACAAATGATTGTCGGGAATTAATGTCTGAGGTGGAAAGGTTGCTAGAGTTGGGTCAGCTTGATGAACTGATCAGTACTGTGGAGGCTCTACCCGAGTCAAAGCTGGGAAAGATTAATATAAGTGTCCAGGAGGGGACGACACCTAAACCCCTAAGGGCCGATGCGCCACGGCAATATGCAAGAGGACGTGGATATGGAGGACAACGTGGCCAACGTCAAGGAGGTGGCCAGAGGGGATTCTTTAACGGTGGTAGACAGAATCAGAGAAGTGGAAGGAGAGAACCATTATCGTGGCCGCGGCAGAAATCAGCCGCAAAGAAATCAGCAGGGGTACAGATATGAAGCTTACCCACCAGCTCCCGCGAATCAGAAAGCACTACCTCCTCCTCCGGCTGACCCCAACCAGGGTCAACCTAATTTGAATGTTGAGAACTCTCAACCAAGATAGGGTAATCTAGGCCCCAACATTATGACTATCGTGGGGGGAAAAAGTGTCGGCGATTCGAACCGCGCCCGCAAACGTTCTTATCAGGCATTACATCAGAAGGGGCGCTTTATGGAAGTGAACATGGTCCAGTTNGGTTATCAACCGTATTATCCTGCAACAGCTGAAAACACGAATAGATGAATCCAAATGCTCTTGGGTGGATGAATTGCATAATGTGATGTGGGCATATCGGACATCACCGAAGTCCACTACCGGATTCAGCCCCTTCTCTTTAGTATATGGCTCTGAGGCTGTGTCTCCGGTAGAAGTGACTATTTTATCAGAAAGAGTTATCGCTTATGACGAGGTGTTGAACGAGGATATGAGAAAGTTGGACCTTCACTGTATTGATGATATCCGTGATAGAGCCGCAATACGAATGGAGGTATGTAAAAGGCGGATGGCTAAGAAGCACGACAAAGGCGTTCGACCTATGTTGTTAAAAGTTGGAGACTTGATTCTTAAGAAAGTGGAAGTCTCGAAGCATGTTGGCAAGTTGGATCGAAAGTGGGAAGGACCGCACAGAGTAACGACCTTAGTGAAGGAAGGAACGTACAAAATCGCAAATATGAGCGGGGAGGAGCTGCCACAGACTTGGCATATTTTCAATTTGCGCAAGTATTATGTATAGACTTGACTCATCGATTTTTTTTTAAAATAAAAATTTCCCCTCTTTTTTGTGGTCATATTCTAATTTTTTAAGTATCTTTTTTGACGACATGAATTCAATCGACTAGGGGACTGGTAAGGTAGGAGTAAGTCCATTGCGTTTTAGTACGAAGGAGAATGGAATAAATTAAATAAGTTAGATTAGAAACGCAATGTACCACCTGTCTTATAATCGATCATTTTCAAACTAATCAAATTAAATACTGTGTCAAAATATTTTGAACGTGATGAGTCTTTATGTCCGCGGCAGAACCGTCTATACATAATGACTGTTGAAATATGTTCAGAGGCCTATTTGTTGTGATGTATATTTCCGTGACAAATCAGGGTGCAAGTATATACCTGACTCCTCCATGACACGCCGACGAGGGTCGCGCCCTCGCCGGAGGCTGGTCCATTTCCTCATGGCACCGTCTTATGGACGGGCCGAATGACACCGTTTTATGAACGAGTCCAGAGTGCGATGGCACCGTCTTATGGACGGGCCAAATGACACCGTTTTATGAACGAGTCGAGAGTGCGATGGCACCGTCTTATGGACGGGCCGAATGACACCGTTTTATGAACGGGTCGAGAGTGCGATGGCGCCGTCTTATGGACGGGCCGAGTAAGTGGCGACGCCGTCTTATGGACGGGTCGAGAATGTGATGGCACCGTCTTATGGACTGGCCGAGTAAGTGATGACGCCGTCTTATGGATGGGTCGAGAGTGTGATGGCCCCGGGTGCAAGTATATACCGGTGGCGAGAGTGTGATAGCCCCGGGTGCAAGTATATACCTGGTGGCGAGTGTGTGATGACCCCGGGTGCAAGTATATACCAGTGGCGAGAGTGCGATAGCCCCGGGTGCAAGTATATTCCGGTGGCGAGTGTGTGATGGCCCCGGGTGTAAGTATATACCGGTGGCGAGTGTGTGATGGCCCCGGGTACAAGTATATACCGGCGGCGAGTGTGTGATGGCCCCGGGAGCAAGTATATACCTGTGGCGAGTGTGTGATGACACCGGGTGTAAGTATATACCGGTGGCGAAGATATATTGGTGAAGGTAGAGCGGTAGATTTATTTTAAGTATCTACTCATTTTAAATAGGCGTTCGCCTTACAGTTATCGCAGACTTATTCAAGCCTCGCTACACTGGGACTCTTACGCATTATCGTTATTATTATTATATGCGTTATTATTGAGCATCCCTACGTGAGATTCATGCATATTCTTATTATCTCGGAAGTGTATTTCTTGATTTGGGTTATTCGGAGTTATATATTCCTTAAAGAATGTGGCGAGAAAAGAAAGTTGAGAAGAGGAGAGGTTATATTATTCAGAGTGTGGTTCTTTGTTAAAAGTACACTGGAGAAATTGAAAGGAAAACAAAATCGAATTTTATATATATGGGGAATACAAAATGGGGAGAGAATACAAAAGTGAAGAAACTATATATATAAATTTATTTCTTCTTCTTCTGAGAGCCTGTGCCTTCACCAGACCCACTGGGGCGCTTTTTCACGAGCTTTATTTTTTGGGAGGATAGAGGGTTGACGCCTTTTTCTTGAGGCCCTGCAAAGGCCATCTTCTTGGAGGTGAACCTCGCCATTTCATCTTCGTGGCGCTCCCGAGCTCCAGTCACACTAGCGGGGGTATATATTTGAGGATCATACGCCGCCATTACATCATCATCTTTCAGGAGCTCCGCCACGAGGGGGCCCACTGGCTCCGGAAATAAAGTAGTCAACCTCCTAAATGCATCCGGAGATGGGCCCTCCTCTGTTTCGACATCCTCCGAGTAGAGTTGTTGGTGAAGATCATCATCCAAGTTAAAATGTAGCGCCCCGAACGGATCCTGTGAACAATCCAACATGTCCTCACCGGGTATAGGCTCGAACTTCCCGGTGAGTTTGGGGTCGAGTTTCTTTTTCTCCTCAACTGTCAGGGACATGCCCAGGATTCTCTGAGTCTGGACACTCCCTCGTAAGAAGTACAGGACATTCGACTTGGCATGAGCTAGCGCCCCCAGATTCCGGAAAGTAGGGGAGTGTACTGTGTACTCCCATATTAACTATCGGAAGCAATCATTAATTTGGGACGGCAGCTTGGTGATTCATGCCAGGAGTCGATTGGTGATGGATTGGAGGCCCTCATTCCTTACTTTTAGCTCTTTAACCTCCTCTGTGGCTTTCCCGAGAGCTTTCTTATCGGCCGCATTTTCCTCTTTGGCCTTCCTCAGTTTGCTCCCGGGTCTCCTTCAATTTGTCTTGCGCGTACTTCTCATTCACCTTGAGGGTCTCTATGGATTGTTCAAGGGCATGCCTTTGCCCGATATGGAAAGCGGAGTTCTCCGTCAGTTCGCTGCGATGAGCTCGAAGTAAAGACTCAATCGCCTTACTATGCTCTTCTCGGAGTGCTGCCATTTCTTGGGCATGCTTATCTCGCTGATTTTGCATCAGCTTCTCCGATGCTTTCTTCGTTTGCTCCCCAATAATGTCTGGCGAGTCGAGCTCCGAATGCCTGAGCATACAGTATTCCCCTACTGCAGCTGCGGTGCCCAACTCGATTATGGTGCGTTCCATCTGAAATGAAAACAAGAAGGGTTAGCATATGATAAAAGATAAAGTTATAGGGAAGTCATTGCTAGTGTCGCAACGAACCTCCCCAATGGCGCGACGCATCGTTGTGGTCTGACTCATTAACCGACCAACGTCGGTAAACACCGTGTGGTCATCCCGATCACGAGGCGGCAACTCTGGGTTCCGCTCCAAATATGCCAGGGCCGGCCGATTCGATAAGTTGTCACCTCTCGGAATTCGAAAGGCGAGTTCGTCCTTTATCAACACAAAGCCGGCCCGGCGTCCCATATCGTCCCATCTCGGGATGTCATGTATCCGGAAGGCGTCGATAAATTCAGCGGTTAACCCACTCTTTCTTATGGGTTCCGCGATCTCCAAGACGGTGGGACTTTCCGCCGGTCTCTTCCCCTTGTCCGGACGGGTGCCTTGGTTGGTCTCTCCCTCCGGACGGGCTTCTTGGCATATTTCCTCCACCACCGGGTCCATCGGCTGGTCCTCGCTAATCTCGCTCTCCTCGTCGTCCCCGATGATATCCACTAATGTTTCGGCAAAGTCGTACATGCCTTCATCGGGGGTGGGCTCCTCAATAGCGTACTCTAATCGCCGAGACAAGGGGATTAGGTCTTCGAGACTCTCAGTAATTGCTGCAACCGGCTCCTCATTTACCGGCTCGGGATTGGCCACCGTTGCAGCAGATTGTGGTGGTGGAGGAGTGTCGCGTCTTATTTCCCCAGTCGGGGATGCCACCTCTTAAAGACTTGACGCTAGCTCGGCTGCGACAGTTCGGTTCCGAGTCCCCGGTGGCGCCTCAAAGATGAGCTCATCATCCTCCGGAAGTAGGTCACGGAGGAAATTCAGCCGGTCCCCCTTCTTTGAAGATTTGAAAGAAAATGTCTATGGTCAAAGGAATGCAATTCACCTCCATGAATATTATGAAGGCGACAACAAAAGAGATTGAATTAGGGTTCAGTTGGAAAAGATGAATTTGTAGATGCGAGAGCAATTCTACAAGGAAAGGATGAAGAGGGAAACGAATGCCACATTCTAAATATTCAAGAGAAATAGTGTGGGTGGCGATCGGAGGTGTCAAAAGACGGTCGGTGGGTTCAGGTTGGTATAAGACACAGTCGGAATGGAGATAATACTGTTCAAGAATCGATACCCACTTCCGAGCATGCATGCTATAAGGTTGGTTAAAGGATTTGAGGGCTTTAACCGCAGAACTTTGAGGGTCGAGGGTGTTCTCGAGGTGAGCAATCCTCTAGAAAAAATGAGAATTAATGGTGGAAAGGCAAGGAGAAAAAGGGGATGTGATCGAATCGAAACTCCCCGAACCGGATGAGGAGTCCGAATGATCTAAGGATGAAGTAGTGGCGGAGCTCGAGGATTCAGTGCGATCGGAAGTCATTGGTAAATTTAATTCAAATTTATTTTTTGAAATTTGATGAGAACTCTAGGACCGGGTACCTTGTGATGGGTAAGGCTCAACAACGATTGGACCAATTCAAATGGCGAAACTGAATCCTTATAGCCCATTTCATACCTCCAATGAAGAGCGGCCCGATGTTTAACTGGAGGACCGAAGCTGACCTTAACGAAATAAAGCGTTTTCTGCCAGCTGACACCTGGGTTCGATCCGAGCTGTTACAACTCACGTTTACCACGCTTCGGGCCTTCCCACGTTTACCACGCTTCGGGACCGATCACGTAGGCCACGCCTCGGTCCCAGCCTCGTTTTACATCCCGCGATAACAACCTCTAACAAACCTGTCAGAGGTGGTTACGGAGCGTGATTCACACACACTAAGAACTCTATATATACAAGGCAAGACGACGGAAATAGCAGGACCCTTTGGACGCGGAAGAACAAGCTGTTACCCTGCCGGAATTCTTACCGCTTTCTTTACCTCGTCATTTTCATTAGCCTCTCTTGTATTGGACTATGAGTTATTTCATTAGTGAGCAGGCTAAGAGCATAATCAGCTCTTAGTCGAGTGGTTTTCACCCAATTCTTGGGGTTTCCACTATATATCGCCGTGCACTTACTTTATTTCCAGCTTTTGATCGTCTTCCACACTTAAAATAAATCAGAACCGAGTTCGTTTGTTGAACGAACCGGACGACTGTTGGTACNTTGTATCACTTCTGCGATTGGCAATCAAGCCCGAGGGGCTAGTGATGAGAACTCTAGGACCGGGTACCTTGTGATGGGTAAGGCCCATCAACGATTGGACCAATTCAAATGGCGAAACTGAATCCTTATAGTCCATTTCATACCTCCAATGAAGAGCGGCCCGATGTTTAACTGGAGGACCGTAAGCTGACCTTAACGAAATAAAGCGTTTTCTGCCAGCTGGCACCTGGGTTCGGTCCGAGCAGTTACAACTCACGTTTGCCACGCTTCGGGCCCGATCACGCAGGCCACGCCTCGGTCCCACCCTCGTTTTACATCCCGCGATAACAACCTCTAACAAACCTGTCAGAGGCGGTTACGGAGCGTGATTCACACACACTAAGAACTCTATAAATACAGGGCAAGAAGACGGAAATAGCAGGACCCTTTGGACGCGGAAGAACAGGCTGTTACCCTGTCGGAATTCTTACCGCTTTCTTTACCTCGTCATTTTCATTAGCCTCTCTTGTATTGGACTATGAGTTATTTCATTAGTGAGCAGGCTAAGAGCATAATCAGCTCTTAGTCGAGTGGTTTTCACCATAATTCTTGGGGTTTCCACTATATATCGCCGTGCACTTACTTTATTTCCAGCTTTTGATCGTCTTCCACACTTTAAATAAATCAGAACCGAGTTCGTTTGTTGAACGAACCGGACGACTGTTGGTACCCCTTAATAAGGGACCATAACAAAATTATTTTTACAAATTTTATTAAGTGTCTAGCGAGTTATTGGCGAAAAGTCGTGAGAATTACTGTTTAAGTCCTTAGTCGCGAGTTGTGGAAGATAAGTCGCGAGTGGTACAGTACTCGCGAGTTATTGAAAGTGATTCTGAAGTCGCGAGTTATTGATGACAAGTCGCGAGAAGCACAGTGTCGCGAGTGTTTGCAAGGTGTGTTCAAATACTCGCGGATTGCACAGTGTTCGCGAGATATTGACGAAAAGCCGCGAGAAGCACAGTGTTCGCGAGTTGTTGCAAGGTGTGTTCAAATGCTCGCGGATTGCACAGTGTTCGCGAGTTATGGTACGATAAGTTGCGAATGCTTAGGATTCCGCGCAAGAAAATGAGTTATGAAGGGCGTACAGGGTATTTGTAGGGGTGATATCCCGAGAGAATTTCAACCGTACTAAGGATTTCTTTGGCGGGGCTCCCGAACGATAATCGGCTTTCGGGACGAGTTGGTGATATATGGTTTACGACTCAGAATCTGAATCTGAAAACAAGGGGACTATTGATATTACCCGAGTATATTCTCTTGTATTTATCCTTACCCGGGGGCTCGTCCGACATGGTTACGTAGTATTTTCGGTATTTTCATATGTCTATCGCGAGGCATTCTCAGGGGGGTATTCTTGTAAGTCAGGCTCGTTGGGCCCCGTATACAGTTTTTGCAGGCGTTTTGAGATGTTTTGAGTTATCCCGGCCTCGGACGGGGCCAGGGGTATTTTCGTAATTTTCCACCCGGGAGCACATCGGTCGGGTGCAACGATGTTATGTGGCTGCGTATTCACTGCTTGGAGGCAAAGAACTAATTTGCGAGGTTTTCTGGTATTTTCCCATCGTATTTCCGACTAATATCTCGACCGGGATAGGTTCCCGAAACGTCGGGATTATCATGGCATTTATTATATTATAATTGGAGGTTATGTAAGTGTTGTGGGCTAAGTGAAGTAAACTGGGCTTATGGGCTCAAGTAAGTGAAGTTGGGCTGAATTTCTCTATAAATACAAGCCCCAGTGCATTTGAACGGGTTCAGACTGTTATCACACTTTCCAAGGCAAAGTACTATTTTGCATACTGTAGAGT
Organism: Utricularia reniformis; assembly: GCA_009725065.1. NCBI lineage: Eukaryota > Viridiplantae > Streptophyta > Magnoliopsida > Lamiales > Lentibulariaceae > Utricularia > Utricularia reniformis. The sequence continues at coordinate 150,964 of RWGZ01000221.1, forward strand.
CGCGACTTTTCGTCCGTAGCCGCGACTTGTTGCCTGCCTCCTAGCCTGAGTCGCGACTTATTGATCTTCATCCCGCATCCGCGACTTGTTGCTGAAACAGTATATTTCGCGAGTTATTGCTCTGTTGCATGCAGTCACAACTTGCTAATACCCAGCCTGTCTCGCGACTTGTTGCTAGTACAGTATTTTTCGCGAGTTATTGACCACAACTCGCGACTGCGAGCCTTTCGAGCCCGATTGGGTGTTTTCGATCGTTTTTTGAGCTGTTTTCATCTGGATTGTTGTTATCACATCATTGTACTTGTAACATTTGATCATTATAGTGAAAACCAAGGTAGAGCTTTGCTCTCCCGAGGATGTAAGCCCACACATTGTGGGTCCAACCTCGTATATCGCTCGTGTCCTCATAACAAAATAATTTCGAGTAATTAAAAATTGACTTATATAAAAATAAACACTCCAAAACATTTTTAGACGAGATCACTTAGCATCATTCCTTCTTTTATAGCGAATTTCATAAGTACAAGGGCCGTTTCCCAAGAATGAAAGCTGTTGAAGGAGATGTCTTAGTTTGTAGTGAGTTCTGAGAGAATCGCAACCCATCATTGGGACTGGGTAAGCACAGGAACATCTGACTCGTCAGAGAGATCACTGCAACTTGGAAGCCTTGCGGATAAGTAGCTTCGGTCACCAGTCCAAACTCGTCCTTAATCATCCGACTCCAATGTATGTCCATCATTTAATTAGAAACAGTTTGTATTATACTTATTTGCTTTCTGCTTACGTTTGGAGGAATGTATATTTACTGAGTCAGAGCTATTAATTAAATATTTACAAGAAATACTGCCTTAGATTCATGACGTTCCAAGTTCGGGGGATCTCATCACGATCCAATGTTTCTAGTTTATATGCACCAAATTCCAGTTTCTTCAATATCCGATCCGGTCCTTCCCAATTTCTGTTGCAGCTTTCCGACGTTCCTCTGCACCTTTATGCTTCTGAGGACTAGGTCGCCTTCCGAGAATTCTCTTGGGAGGACTCGTTTGTTATGAGCCCATTTCCATAGTTCGCTGATTGGAACACATCTGTGCGTAAATCGCATATATCTTTTCCTCGATCATCTCGAGATCCAAAAATCTCATTTTACCATTCATATGCTCGTTGTATTGAGATATTTTTATGGGTTACCAACAGTGTAAGGATCCCTCGGGGGTGCGAGAGAGAGGGCACCTTAGGCGAATCCCTACATCGGCTATAGACGGGGAATGATTAGAGATTAATTATAGTGATTCGTTTTCCATTGCACGAGGCATTTCCCCTAGCAAAGTGGCAAGCGGAACGTTAGAATTGGAAAGTTAAGCGTGCTCACCCTGGAGCAATTCAGGGATGGGTGACCCACTGGGAAGTGTGGGTGCTAGGGAAAAAGTAAAGCCGTGAGGACTAGGTGGGTGTCATTAGGGTCAGCCTAGTTCAAAGGGGACAATATCGTGCAAGCGGAAAGACGGGTCGTTACAAACAGTCGTCCGGTTCGTTAAGAAACGAACTCGGTTTTTTTTGTTTGTGGTGAGGAAACGATTAAATAAGGCAAATGAAGAAATACGCAAGCCAATTTAGAGTGGAAAACCCCAATGTTATGGTCCCTTTTTAGGGGGTACCAACAGTCGTCCGGTTCGTTTAGCAAACGAACTCGGTTCTGATTTGTTTTTGTTGTTGAAGACGGTTAAAAACTGAAAATAAACAGTGGCACGGTGATGTATTGTGGAAACCCCAGGAATTGGGGTGAAAACTAATTGACTAAAAGTATATTATACTCTTAGTCTATTCACTAATCAAATAATCCGTAATGAATACAACAGAGGCTTAATGAAAATGACAAGGAAAAGAAAGCAGTAAGAACTCCGGCAGAGTAACGGTTTATTCTTACGCGTCCAAAAGGTCCTTCTATTTCCATCTTCGCGCCCTGTATTTATAGAGTTAACAGCGTGTGTAAATCACGCTCTTTAACCGCCTCTGACAGGTTTGTTAGAGGTTGTTATCACGGGATGTAAAACGAGGTTGGGATCGAGGCGTGGTCTGCGTGATCGGGCCCGAAGCGTGGTAAACTTATGGAGGCCCGAAGCGTGGAAAACGTGAGCCTGTAACCGTTCGGACCGAACCAATGAGCCAGTTACCAGAAAACGCTTTATTTCGCCTAAGGTTATCTTCAGTTCTCTCGTTAAACATCGGGGCCGCTTTTCTTTAAGTGTGCAAATGGCTGCAAGAATTCGTTTCCACCATTTGAATTAACCCAATAATTAATGGGTCTTACCCATCACAATGTACCCGATCCTAAAGTTCACATCACTAGCCCATCGGGCTTGATTGCCATCGTAGAGGTGATACAAGGCCGATCACATGATGTCTGCATATTCATGAGAACCTGGGACCGTACCTGTAGGTAGTGAGCGTCCAGGGGACCGATCTTTCCCTTAGTGTGTAGGATTTAATTGCATTTAAATCTAAATAACGTATATTTAAGTTATAGTTTTATCTTTGTTATTCTTTAAATATTAATATCCCGATCTGCGCCTCTACGTATTCGATAGTTCAATAGACGTGATGAGTGCGCTTTGTACTGTCACTGTCTTGGGCAGTATTACGTGGCGGCTCACCATTGGCTGGGAGATTAATATTTAAATCGGGATTTCGAGCATTTTTTCTCCTCATCGTCATTATCGCGATGGAAAAACTGCAGAATCGACTCTTTCAATCCACTTTCTCTAAGGTATACACTTATGGCTCCTCATAAAATGCGATACCCTTCCATGTCTGAGTTGGATATTGAGGAGTTTAGGTCTAGAATTTTGGATTCCGGCGCATTATTCTATCTGAAAGGGACTGGAAGATATTCCATGTTTCCTTCCGGCGGAAATGAATGTGCCGGCATCTGCCATTCCGGTCAGTTACGCCTCTCTAAAGTGCGGGCTTCGTTTTCCTCTACATCCCTTTGTAGCAGCCGTGCTTAAGGAGATTCATTGCTCCACTTTTGCGTTGTTCCCGGGTAGTTATGTGTATATAATAGCGTTCATTTTTTATTGATACCAATAGAATCGGGCCCCTACCCTAGAACACTTCTTTAACCTGTTCTTGGTAGGATCCCGAAAGGGGAAGGGTCTGTTAGGTTGCCGCAAGTTGTATTATATAGCGGTGCGCACCAAAGAGTGCGCAATTGTAGATAAAGAAGAATCTCTCCATGCATAGGAGGCCTACTATGTGTGGATAACAGTTCCCAAAGAAGATCTGTTGAAAGTATGGCCGCGCCTAACCCACCCACGCATAGGTCAGTTGGACCGAAGTAGGTTCAACCCCTCCCGCACGGACACCGCAAATACGCTTGCGATGTTCCCCCCCTCCGAAGCACGCCTTAGGCGAATAGATCTGCTTCGGGAGAAAAGATTAATAGAAATAGGTGTTGCGGGTAGGGCTAGAGCCCCAGCCCCGAAGGGGGTGTTTTCTAGTTCAGATCCATCAGAAGGATCGGGTATGAAGTAATGTTTTTACTTTATTCCTTCCTGATCCTTATGCATTTGTTTTGCATATTCGACTGAGACAATGCCAAGCTCTCGCTTCAAACCCATGGCAGCTGCTTCGCTCCGTCCTTTTGAAGGACAACGCGAGGCATCGGGCAGCGCTGAGGGGAGTGAATCAGCGACTGGGGGTACGCTGGTCCCTTCGGGGTCCGGGAACCCCCCCATCCAAACAACCGGCGCGGGCACATTGACCCTTCACTGCACAGGGCAGCCTTCAACTGGAGAAGGGCCTGCGTTTCGGGTATTTGCAGTGGTAGAGGAGGTAATAAAGGCTCGGATTCGTTCTTTGATCTTATCCAGCCTCTATCAAATCGGAAATACCTCCTTTATTAATACTAAAACTATTTCTTTATTGCTGCAGGGAGCCGTTCCCGTGGAGAAGGTTCTCCCCGATCCTCAGCTTAAGTCGAACGTCTCCCTGCCGCCGGTCCCCTTAGGAAAAGGGAAAAGGGTGACCGAAGCGGAAGCCCCGCAAGAGCTGAAAAGGCTGAGAATGAGGGATAGCGCTCCGGTCCCTACTAAGGGGGTCGTTCTGAAGGAGCCTGCATCAGGCCCGAAGACTAACTCCGACTGGGGAGTTGCTTTGGGCTTGCTGGATAGGTTCAGCAAGGGGAGGAAACTGACCTCCTGGATAAGCGCTTTCCTGAAGGACTTCTGCCTTTACGGAGAGCAGAACCCAGAGAACGTCCAGGCGGACGTATCTGGGGAAGAGATTATGGAAGGCTTCCTCGACCTCACCACTAAGGTAATTTTTACTTAACATGAAGGCCCGAAGTTTCATCTTTTTAAAATGTGTTATCTTATGCAGATGTTGAGGAAAGCCTTCACAACTGCTATCACCGTGGAGAAGAACCAGGGTGGTAGTGTTGTTTCCCAACAAGTCCAAGATCAACTTGACCTTGCAAAAAGGCAAGTTGAGATTAAGCATAATGAGTTGGTCACGGTACGGGAGGACTGTGACCGACTGGACAATGAGTTGCTAAAAGCCGGGACGGAGGTCTCACTCTTAGCTGATAAAGTCTCTGAGCTGGAGAAGCCATGACAAACAGTTCAGGGGCGAATTGCCGACCTGGAGGCCAAGCTGCGGGCCAAAGATGAAGAGATCAACGAAGTCCAAGATCGAGCCCAGGAGAAGAGGAATAAGCTGAACGAGCTTCTCCTTCGGGCCCAAAAAGAGAAGACGGCCTTGGAAGAGGAGTTGACAAGGGTCCGCACTTCGACCGAAGGTTCTGTCCGGGAAGCGGTTCTAGGATTCGCTCGGTCCCCTTTGTTATTCGCTTTAGCGGATAACATACATGGGGTTTATACTACCAAGTATTTGGATAACATGCGCGAGCAAGTTATTCAGCAGTTCCGGCTTTCGCCTTCGGACGAGTGATGGAAGATGATCGAGCCACTTGAAAAAGATGGCAAGTTTCAGGTTATTCCAACTTTGGAAGAACCTGTTCTGGAAGAAGACCCTTTCTTCTACCTCTTTGAAGAGATGGAGAGAGCGGTCAACCAAAAGGTGGCCGATCAGGAAGAAGAACTGAAGCAGCTCGCGGCCCGGACCGAACCGCAGAAGCCGGAGATTGAAGATAGAGAAGAGGGGCAGATTAGCTAGATTTCTTTTTGTACTTTGTATCTGCCTTACTTCTTATTTTCAATATAACTCTTTTCCTTCAATTCTTATCCTTTTAATTGCCAGAACGAAGTAATATAACGAACTTCTCAACAAACTAATAAGTTTTATGTTAACGAAGTTGTTTTAATCACCAAGTGTTTGATCGGGGACACTTACAGGGAGTTAACCATCGGTCCCATACATTATGTTTGGTTTATTCGTATCAATTCTGATTGGATCGGTCGTTTTACATTGTGTATGGGTCACTCTTATTCCGTCCTTGGAGTCAATACTTGATTGGATAGGCGTAGTCTGCGTTTAATATGAGTCTTTACGAGCTTCGGCCGAACCTTGGTTCTAATAAAGTCCCTTAGGTTTTCTTGGCCAAGCTTTGCTCATAATACGTCTTACATTAGGACCGATCTTATGTTTCGATATGCTGACTACCATTCCTTTTATCGTAGCAGATGTCATAGGTACAAAGGGTCATTCCTAAAGACTGAATGCCGTTGAAGGGAGTGTTTTAGTTCGTAATGAGTTCTGGGAGAATCACAACTCATCCATGGGGCTGGGCAAGTGCAGGAGCATCTGACTCGTCAGAGCGGTCACTACAACTTAGGAGTCTTGCGGACAAGAAGCTTCGGTCACCAGTCCAGATTCGTCCTAAGCCACCCAACTTCAAGATCGGTCTATCATTCCATTAGAAATAGTTTGTATTTGTACTTACTTGTTTTCTACTTACGTTTAAGAGAATGTATTTCGTTGAGTCAAACACATTAATAGAAGATTCACAAGAAATATCGGCCTAAATTCATGACATTCCAAGTTCGGGGGACCTCTATACCATCCAATGTTTCAAGTTTATACGCACCTGATTCCAATTTCGCCGATATGCGATACGGTCCCTCCCAATTTCTGTCCAGCTTTCCAACATTCCTCTGCACCTTAATGCTTCTGAGGATGAGGTCGCCTTCAAAGAATTCTCTTGGGAGGACTCGCTTGTTGTGGGCCTGTTCCATAGTTCGCTGATAAACACGCGTCTGTGCATAAATTGCATCTCTCTTTTCTTCGATCATCTCGAGGTTCAATAATCTCCTTTCACCATTCATATGCTCATCGTATTGAGAGATCCGAGGTGATCGGATGGCAACCTCCACCGGGCTAACAGCTTCGGTCCCATACACCAATGAGAAAGGTGATTCATGGGTTGTTGAGCGAGGTGTTGTTCGGTATGCCCATAGGACCTCATAGATGTGTTCATGCCATTTACCCCCGAAATCTTCCAACTTGGTTTTCAATCCCTTCTGGATAACCTTGTTAGATACCTCTGTAAGTTCGTTAGTTTGGGGATGAGCTACTGATGAGAAATGTTGGATGATGCACAACTTGGTGCATAGATCCCGTATGTTCTTTCCGCGGAACTGAGTCCCATTATCAGATACGAGCACTCGGGGAACCCCAAAGCGGCTCACAATATTTCGCCAGATAAAGTGCTTGACTACTTTTTCTGAGATGATGGCTACTTCTTCCGCTTCAATCCATTTCGAGTAATACTCCACCGCTACGATACAGAATTTTCTTTGCCCTATTGACCGAGGGAAAGGTCCGAGAATGTCGATCCCCCATCTGTCAAACGGACAAGGCAATGGGGTAATCGATAAGGGAGCCCCCGGCAATTGCGGGAGTGGAGCATGGTATTGACATATGACACAACGTTTAGTGTATTGTTTGGCATCAGCAAGCAATGTTGGCCAAAAGTACCCAGCTCTAATAATGCGGTGGTATAAAGATCGAGCCCCTGAATGAATGCCGCATATCCCTTCATGAACATAAATCATGACGGCTTTAGCCTCAATAAGAGATAAACAGCGCAGAAGCGGGCCTTCAAAACTCTTTTTAAACAAGCGTCCGTCGACTTAGGTAAATCTCTTAGCCCGGACCTCTATTTTCCTGGCTTCAGACTTATCTTTAGGGAGATAGCCGTTTGAGAGGTATTTAATAAAGGAGTCCATCCAATTGGGTTCTCCCGGAGATTCAGTAGCGTTAATATTCAAGCCCTGGAGTTCATGGTATAGAGCCCCGATCTCTTCAATAGACTGTTCGGTCATTGGAATCTCGACCGAAGGTCGGTCCTGAATATGGACCGAAATAGTGCTTGGCTCTATATCAGGTATGCCCGAGGCCAATCTGGCGAGTGCGTCGGCAACCTTGTTTTGCTCCTGTGGCACATGGTCAAGAGAGAACTCACTGAACTTTTTGGATAGTTCCAGGACTTTGGCGCAATATAACCTCATCATCGGATCATGAGTTTCAAATCTCCCTGCGAACTGTTCCACTACTAACTTCGAGTCTAAGAACATTCATACTCTGATAACTCCCATTTTTCGAGCCAAGGTCATTCCTTATAATACTGTCTCATATTCTAAAACATTATTTGTTCCAGCAAAGGAAAATTTGACTGCGGAATGAATAAGATCACCTTGCACCGTTGTCAGGGTAATGCCCGCTCCTCTTCCCCCGAAGGTTGACCCATCTACATGGATCGTCCATCGATCATCTTCTTGGTTAAGATAAATGGCCAATCGGGTCATTTCATCCACGAAATCGGCTAGAACCTAAGCTTTGATCGCCCTTCAGGGCAAGAATTCCAGATACATAGCACTGAGTTTGATAGCCCATTTTGCCAATCTCTCATTCAAATCCTTCTGCTTAAGGAGCGCTTTCAGAGGTTGATCCGTATAAACATAAACCGTTCGGCCTTCAAAATAATGTTTCAGCTTGGATACAGCTTTTTTCAAAGCTAACATGAATTTCTCCAAGGTGGAGTACCTGGTTTCAGCAGATACCAGAGAATGGCTGACATAATAAACAGGTCTATGAATGTCGTCTCGTTGGTTACCAGAGCTGCGCTGACGGCAACTTCTGATACCGCAAGATATAACCCCAAAGGTTCATCACAAGTCGGATTTACCATCACCGGGGGAGTGCTTAAATAAGTCTTCAGCTCGGAGAAGGCCCGATCGCATTCTTAGGTCCAATCTAGATGGCTTGCTTTTCTTAGCACTCTGAAAAAAGGTAAGACCCGATCTGTGGATTTCGAAATAAACCTGCTCAGTGCAGCTAGCCGGCCAGTAAGCCTTTGAAAATCTCTTTTGTTTCTCGGAGGTTGCATGTCAATGATACTCTGCACCTTTTCAGGGTTAACCTCTATGCCTTTCTCTAAACATAATATCCTAAAAATTTTCCACTTCAGATCCCGAAGCAGCATTTGTTTGGATTTAGTTTGAGCTTATATTTTCGGCATACTTCGAAACAACAAGACAAATAAGAAAGGTGGTCTTCATCATTCATAGATTTTACAATCATATCGTCAACATACACTTCCATCATATGGCCAATCAATTCTCTAAAGATTTTGTTGACCAACCTTTGGTATGTTGCTCCGGCATTTTTGAGACCGAATGGCATAACCACATAGCAGAAAACCCCATCTTCGGTCATGAATGATGATTTCTTCTGATCTTCCTCGGCTAAGAAGATCTGATGATACCCAGAATAAGCATCCATGGTACTCATCATGGTGCTACCAGAAACAGCATCTACCAGTCGGTCGATGTGCGGCAATGGGAAAGGGTCTGACTCACAGCTTTTGTTAACATCGGTAAAATCGATGCACATTCGTCATTTCCCGTCCGATTTGGAAACCACCACTAGGTTTGCAACCCATTCAGTATAGTGGATTTCTCTGATGAATCCCGACCGTAGCAGCTTATTCACTTCAGCCCGGATAATCTCGATCTTCTCAGGAGAATAGCGTCTCCTTTTCTGCCTAACAGGCTTCGTTCCTGGCTCAGTGTTGATCCGATGTTCACTATCGGATCGGTCAATCCCCGGAACATCGTCCGGGGTCCATGCGAATATATCCACGTGGCTTCTCAGCAGGTGGATCAGTTCTTTTTCAAAGTCAGGGGCTAGATGTGCCCCGATGCGAGTTGTCTTGGTTGAGTCATCCTCAACCAGGTTGATCAATTTGAACCCTACGGGTTCCATTGCTTGCCTCGGGTGCGGCAACTCTTCCAGCAGATCCACCCGGGCCCTTTTAACCGGTGCCAAAGTTCGGCACGAGCTCATGTAGCATTGCCTAGCTACTTTCTGATCCCCCTTAACAGAAATAACTCCATGAATGGAGGGGAATTTGAGCATCATGTGATAAGTAGAAGGGACCGCCTCGAACTTACTGAGGCCGGTCCGTCCGATGATAGCGTTGTAAGCCAAGTCGACTTCAACGATAATGAATTCCAGGTCTTCCGACCGGTCCTTGGATGGCTCTCCAAGGGTAACCGGGAATAACATCTTCCCGCAAGGAATAACGCTCCTTTGGTCGAACGACCAAAGAGTTATGTTTGCGATCGGGAGATCGTGAGCAGCAGCTCCCAACATTTCGGCAACTTCGCGCTTCATTAGATTGCACGAAGCCCCAGTATCCACTAAAATTCTGTGGACACGACGATTCCTGATGATCCCAGTGATGGTAAGGGGATCGTCACATGGATCCATGATCCCTTCCCGATCAGCCAGGGTGAAAGTAATGTCCTCTCTGAAGAAGGAGGACCGTTCCATGGGATCATATTTCACCAGCGCCACAGACTCGGAGCTCTCAGCGGAGTCTCCGCGCGCAATTCTCTTTCGGTCCCGGACCGATTCATTTATTCTTAAACCACCGGAGATAACATAAATATCTCCGGCTACGTCTCTGGGTGCCACCTCATTTTGAGGAGGTTGGGCACCAGTTTCCGCAGGTGGAGGAGCGGCATGCTCCTGTCTTCCACCCTCGTTCTGCGGGGCTCTACCGCCGCGGCCCCGCTATCTTCTTCTTCGGCCCTGACCACGGTTCTCACGACCGTGTTGGCCTCTTTCTTGTTCTGGCGGAGGAGACGTCGGTCCTCCGTCCGATCATTATAGTTTCGGGGTTGTCCCCGATTATCTCTTCCCCACGGCCTATGACGATCGTCACCTTGGTGGCCCCTTCGGGGGGATTCTGCTCGCTTGCCCTTCTGACCATTCCGGTCGGGCTTTTCTTTACTCATTGCCTCTACTGTCTCTTTCAACATCGGGCACTTCAGGGTCGGGTGATTGCGATTATGATGGAGCTCGCAATACACCCGATTGTCCTCCTGCTTCGGGGGGACATCTTTTTCGCTTACAACCGCTACTTCTCGCGACTGCTTCTTAGGGTAGGAAACCCTATGATCACCTGCGGGCTCAGAACTCCCGCTAGGTTTCCGATAACCAAGCCTCAGCGCTTCATCCACCTTAATATACTTGTTGATTTTCTAAAGAAGCTTTCCCAAGGTGGATGGTGGGTTCTTTACCAAGCTGGCCGAAAGGCCGCACGGTCCTAGGACTTGCTGTAGAATATCAATTTTATCCCGGAGCTCGAGCTTGATACCCCGGGCGGTCCTGTTGAATTTCTCCATGAAGGACCGAAGACTCATCTTTGCCGGGATATATTTCAGCTGATATAATTCCTGCCTTCTTCGGGGCTGTCCTACATTTGGAGCAAATTGCTCAGAGAAGGCCAAAATAAATCCGTCATACGACTGTATGGATCGGGCCGGCAAATTCTTGAACCACATTCGGGCGTCGCCTTGTAATCCTGCCGCGAAGATGCGACACTTTAGTGAATCCGAGGCCCGAACCGTTCCCATGCTCAATTCGAAATCGGCAACGTGATCGATTGGATCACCATCACCACGAAATGCCGGCAACCCCTCGGGGTTGCGATAATGCCGATCTAGGACTGCTGCCCAGATCTCTTCAGAAAAGGTGAGCATCAAATCTCCCATGGCGGCTGATATGCCTTCAAATTGATGGGACGATGTCTCGACCGCGTGCAAACTATGCCACCAATCATCATCCTTATTCCGCCTGATTGGAGCCTGCATGGCCTTGTTAAATAAACCAGGATTGTGTCCCAGATTAGGTTTGTAATCCCTTAACGCACGCATGCTCTCCAACTCCCTGGTGAGCTCGTTAAATCGTCGCTGCATCTGCTCCTGATCATTCCCAGGAGCGGGAGTTAGAGCACTGGCTGGGGGAGGAGGAGTAGACCGATATCTAGGCCTCCTCATTGTTACGCCACGCCTGATGATTTCTTCTTCATCAGTACTACGCTCGTCGGGATCACTCTTGTATCCTCTGCTCTTGGGAACAGGGCTTGAAACAGCCGGTGGTTCTGTTCCACTTTTCTCCGAAGTAATTTCCAGTACCACCTTCCTGACGACAGCTTCCAGATCCTGTAAAGTGAATGTTGGTGCTGGGAGACTGTCAGGAAGCACGTCACTATCATTTGTCGGAGTTCCAGTCGCCATGCCTTTGATTATCCTATCCATGGTAGAAAACTCAAATGGGATTAGAGAATCGTCCCCACGGACGGCGCCAAACTGTTATGGTCCCTTTTTAGGGGGTACCAACAGTCGTCCGGTTCGTTCAGCAAACGAACTCGGTTCTGATTTGTTTTTGTTGTGGAAGACGATTAAAAACTAGAAATAAACGGTGGCACAGCGATGTATAGTGGAAATCCCAGGAATTGGGGTGAAAACCACTTGACTAAGAGTAGATTATACTGTTAGCCTGTTCACTAATCAAAATAATTCGTAACGAATACAACAGAGGCTTAATGAAAATGATAAGGGAAAGAAAGCAGTAAGAACTCCGGCAGGGTAACGGCCTGTTCTTACGCGTCCAAAAGGTCCTCCTATTTCCGTCGTCGCGCCCTGTATTTATAGAGTTAACAGCGTGTGTAAATTACACTATGTAACCGCCTCTGACAGGTTTGTTAGAGGTTGTTATCGCGGGATGTAAAACGAGGTTGGGACCGAGGCGTGGTTTGCGTGATCGGGCCCGAAGCGTGGTAAACGTGTGGAGGCCCGAAGCGTGGAAAACGTGAGTCTGTAACCGTTCGGACCGAACCAAGGAGCCAGTTACTAGAAAACGCTTTATTTCGCCTAAGGTTATCTTCGGTCCTCTCGTTAAACATCGGGCCGCTTTTACTTAAGTGTGCAAATGGGCTGCAAGAATTCGTTTCCACCATTTGAATTAGCCCAATAATTAATGGACATTGCCAATCACAAGGTACCCGGTCCTAGAGTTCACATCACAACTGTTTATATAGAACTCAAGAACCAAACAGATCTCACAGATCTGGTTTCTTAGCCTCAGATCTGAGCACACAGTCTCAGATCTTGCACACGTCAAGTGTTGAACAACCCGAAACTTCAAAGAACGATTAGTTGACGTTATTAAAAAGTTATCACAGATTTACCGTCACGTTTACAGCCGATTGAGTCACAGGTTCAAGCAAAATGTTTAACCCTCGTGATTTTACAGTGTCAAGAACAGCTTAAGCTCCTAGTTCAACATGTGAACCAGAAATTCTAAGAGTTCGCACAAGTAATATAAGAGTTTCAAGGTCGACAAGAATGCCAACTCTAAGCGCAAAGAAAATCAGCGGCACAAGAACAACGCAACAGTAAAGGCAAGAACAACGCAAACAATATCGCAAAGGCACAGCAAGAACAGCGCTAGAGTATTGCAAAATACAAAGCAAGAACAGTGCTAGAGTATCGCAAAACACAAAGCAAGAACAGCGCTAGGGAATTCAAAAGTCGGCACAAAAGACGAAGCGTCGTCTGTAACGAAAAACCCCGACTTTTATACTGCGGCAGAATCTCGATATTTATTCATGTGGGCCGCACGGCCTTAGTGTATATGTGGGCGGCCCAAAATCAAAGTCCAACTGCGAGGGCCCATATACAGGAGAGCAGGTCCAACAAGGAGTCCAATAAAGAACGATCCAATCGACATTGTATCATCCAAATTAACATTCTCCCCCTTGATATTTGTCGATTCGTAAGTAGTACATGTAACACCCGAGAAATACTTCCCTGAAGGGTTTCAATCTCACTCACACTTAAGAGGGCGATGAACTCCCCCTTAATTCCAAAAGGGATTATCAGGGAGGGATGAACAATCACAAGACATGTCTAATTCCAGGTAGCTATTGCTCCCCCTAAGTACAGATGCGTATGCTCCTCGAATGGGAGTACGCCAGGCCCCGGGAATGAAGGCGATTAGTCAACAAAGCAAACATATCACACAAGCATTCATATTGCATATTTCAGATAGATATTTAAGCTAAATCAAAGAGTGTTTGAGCACAATTACATTGATAATGTCACACATACTATGCATCCTGAATTAAGACTATCATTAACAGGAATGAAGTTAACAAACAATTGTACGCTACAGACAGTGTAAACATCATATTAAGGCATTACACATTTCAACCAACATAACATATAGATGTATATCAATCAGTAACAATTTCATCAAGCATCAAATGAGGCATCAGACATTTCAAGGACACAACATTAAACCAAGAGCATTTCGTAATGTAACAAACTGTACAAATTCAAGCGGTTTGGTGAATATATATGCAATCTGATCGCATGAGGGAATAAAATTCACACATATAGTTTTGTTCTCAACTAGTTCTCTAACAAAATGATGTCTAATTTCTATATGCTTGCTTCTAGAGTGATAGACTGGATTTTTGGCAAGGTTTATGGCACTAGTGTTATCACAAAACACATGTACAGTCTCAATTAAAATAGAATAATCATATAATTGTGATTTCATCCACAAGATTTGAGTGCAACTATTAGCAAGTGACACATATTCAGCATCGGTCGATGATAGTGCGACTGTGTTTTGTTTCCTACATAACCATGACACTAAACATGGTCCAAAAAATTGACAGGAACCACTAGTGCTTTTTCTATCAATTTTGCATCCATCATAATCAGCATCAGAATAGACAGTAACATTCAAATCATAAAAACTAGGGTAAAACAAATGATTCTTTTTACATCTTTTAAATGTGAAACTTTTGGATTAGATTGAAACCTAGCACATACACACACAACAAGCATTATATCTGGTCTAGTAGATGTAACATAAAGCAAAGAACCTTTCATGCTTCTATAAAGTGTTTCACTAACACATTCTTCATTTTCATCCAAGATTAGATTTTGATGTGTTTGCATTGGAGTTTTCATAGCTTTTGCATTATATATTTCATACTTCTTCAAAAGTTCGTTCACATATTTAGATTGTGAAATGAAAATTACAGATTCAGTTTGCTTAATTTGCATGTCTAGACAAAATGATAATTCACCCATCATGCTCATCTCAAATTCTTTAGACATATACTCACAGAATTCAATGTTTAGATCAAAGTTTGTGCTACCATATATAATGTCATCCACATATATTTCAACAAGTATTAAATCATTTTTTACACACTTTATTAACAATGTTTTATCTACGCATCCTTTCCTATATCCACAAGAGATTAAGAATGCACTTAGTCTTTCATACCAAGCTCTATGAGCTTGCTTTAGACCATATAACGCTTTATGAAGTTTAAAAACATGATCAGGTTTGGATGGATCAACAAATCCGACCGGCTGTTTAACAAAAATATTTTCAGATATGTAACCATTCAAAAACGCGGTTTTAACATCCATTTGAAACAGTTTAAAACCTTTGTAAACTAATAATGCAAGTAACATTCAAATTGATTCCATTCTTGCTACAGGGGCAAATGTTTCACCATAATCTGTACCCTCTTCTTGACTATACCCCTAAGCTACTAACCTATCTTTGTTTTTAACTATGTTCCCATGCTCATCTAACTTGTTTTTAAATATCCATTTTGTGTCTATTATAGTTTGATTATTTGGAGGAGGAACCAACTCCCAAACTTAATTTTTCTTAAACTGTAATAGTTCCTCTGGCATAACATTAACCCAATTAGCATCACAAAGAACATCTTTGACACATTTAGGTTCAGTTAATGAAATAAAGGCATGTAATTCACAGAATGCATTAAATGATCTACGCGTACGAATAGACTCATTCACATCTCCTAGAATATTGGTTCTATCAAGACATTTAGACATATTGGGAATATAAGCAGGTTTATGTGCTAGGGTTGGTTCATGTATTGGTTCAACTTCAGTTGGTACGTTGTTTTTAGGATCTGAATTTTTCTCTTCATTAGATAGAGTAAACTTTTCACACTCACTATCAGATTCTGATTTATTTTCAGTTATGTCAATATCAATGTTTCTTGAATTTTCATAAAAGAATTTTACATGAATTGATTCTATTACTGATTTTTGTTGTTTAAGGAATACCCTAAATGCTTTTCAACTCAAGGAATATCCTACAAAGACCCTTTCATCACTTTTGCTGTCAAATTTTCCTAAGTTAGTTTTATCATTTTTATGCGCAAAACATTTACATCCAACACATGAAAGTATGCAACATTTGGGGTTTTTCCGAATAGAAGTTCATAAGGAGTTTTCCTAAAGATACCTCTAATAGACACTCTATTTATTACATGACATGCAGAATTTACAGCTTCTGTCCAAAGATATTTAGGGGTCTTATGTTCTAATAGCATTGACCTAACTATCTCTTGAAATGTTCTATTTTTTCGTTCGACTACTCCATTTTGTTCAAGAGTTCGAGCACAAGTAAAATTGTGTTCAATTCCTGAGTTTTGACACAAACCAGTAAATTTAGAGTTATTGAATTCCCCTCCATTATCATTTCTTAAAAATTTTATTTTAAGATCCATTTTATTTTCCCAT
The DNA here is from genome assembly GCA_009725065.1 of Utricularia reniformis. Classification (NCBI taxonomy): domain Eukaryota; kingdom Viridiplantae; phylum Streptophyta; class Magnoliopsida; order Lamiales; family Lentibulariaceae; genus Utricularia; species Utricularia reniformis. Next base: position 166,857 of record RWGZ01000221.1, read on the forward strand.
TCATTTTTAAAAATTTTAAAGTATGACACAGTTTCAGATTTAAGTTTTAAAAAGAATACCCATGTATATCTAGAGTAATCATCTACAATTACAAAACACCAACATTTTCCCCCTATACTAGATGGTTTTATTTCTCCAAATAAGTCCATGTGAAGTCTTTCTAATTTCCTGGATGAATTAATTCCATTAATCTTCTTGAAACTTGATCTAGTTTGCTTAGACTTAACACATACTTCACAATTAAATTTATTTTTGTTGAATGTTTTATCTAGACCCCTAATCAATTCAAGTTTTTGTAATTTTGACATTAATTCTATACTAGCATGTCCTAGTTTTCTATGCCATTCAAAAGCAGAATCACTTTGAGAAACTAGGCATGCATCAAGACTATCAATTCTATTTAACACATATACATTCTTCACTCGGCATGCTTTAAAAATTAATTCATCATGCTTTTAAACATAACATCCATCGTTACAAAAAGAAACATCATGTTCAGAATCACATAATTGGCTAACACTTATCAAGTTGTGCATCAAGTTATCAACATGTAATATATTTGAAATTTCAAAAGATCCAAATTTAAAAGTTCCCGTACCTACAACCTTACCGTTAGAGTTGTCCCCGTAGGTAACTCTACTCCCTCTAGAACTTGAATAGTTAATCAATAAGTCCTTATTTTCTGTCATGTGTCTAAAGCAGCCACTATCGAGAATCCATTTATTTAGGAATCCATTTTTTATTTATGCTATAGAACCTAAGATTTTCATGCTTTCTCAAATTCATCAATCTGTCTATTAGCACACTGATTGATATATATTTTTCATTAGTACGTCTAATGTATGCAGGCAAACAAATGAGAGTATGATTCAAATGATGTGATCTATCTTTTCCCTTAGAGACATGCATTGTTTTTTGAAATTGTTTTGTTTTGAAACCTATACCATGTCTGGTAGAGTTGTCTAACACAATTTGAGTTTCATGATGATCATATCTCAAGATATTCTCATATACATGCATTGTATTGTCTAGATTATCAATAGAGGTGGTTTTCACAAATTTTTTTATAAAAGAATCAGATACTGCATGCATAGTAACATTTCTATACACATTATCAGTTTCAGTATTAACGGTAGGCAGTGAGGAATCAAAGCAGTCAGGTGTAAGGCATTTAACAAATTGCACAGAATTCTTTTCACATATTTTTTCAGAGCTTGAATTGAATCCTAGTCCTGTTTTATCAAAGAAGTTCTTTTGAACACTTAATATTCTATTTAGACACTTTGTATTAGGGTTATTTTCAATGTTCAGTTTTTGAAAATTCTCATTTTTTTCTTTCATTAGGTTTTCATATTTGTTTTCAAGTTTAGAATATTTTTTAACCAGTTTTGCAAATTCTATAAGCAAATCGCTGCATTCTTCAGAATTATTTGAACTGACCTCAGAGTCAGATTCAATCTGATTTATGCCAACCAAGGCTAAGTTCTCTTCACCAAGAGACGCATAACCACAGTTTTCAGATTCCCTGATGAAGACATTTCTTCATCAAGTAGAGATTGCAGGACTGATTTTTCTTTTTCGGGATTCTGTTTAAGTTGAGGATAGTTAGTTATGATATGACATGGTTTCTTACACTTGAAGCATATAATGTTCTTCATTTTTTCAGTTTCGGTTTTAGACGATTTTTTTGCTTTCAAGAGTTTCTGAATTTTTTTAGTTAGTAGAGAGATCTCTATCTCTGAATCACTTTCAGATTCAGTCATAGAACCTTTGCTATGAAGTTCTAACGTATTGGACTTTACAGATTTCTTAGACTTAGGTTTTTGTTTGAGACTTTTAATAGTTGAAGATTCAGTGGTCTTTAGAGCGAGAGAAGAGGATCTTCAACTTATTGTTGTCTACTCCTAAGATGTAGTTCCTTAGTTAATAAAATTCCAAATAATTCATCAACACTTAGAGTATCTAGATCTTTGGTTTGTTCTATGGTTGTCCTAAGGATCTCCCATTTATTATCTAGACTTCTAAAGACTTTAGAGTTTTTTTCTTCGTTTGACATTTTTTGACCTAACAGTTCCATTTCATTTACAAGGAGAATGAAACGTTGCTGCAGGTCAATCATAGATTCATCACTAAGCATTGAGAACATTTCCAACTCTTGTTTGAGCATATTAAGCTTGGTTATTCTAATTCTAGAAGTTCCTTCATACACTATTTCAAGTTTACACCATGCTTCATGTGCAGTTTTACAACTTGATATTTTATTAAACTCACTAACAGTTAATGCTGAAAATAAGGCACTGGAGCATCTAGCATTCAATTCAATAGCATAATCCTTTTCAACAGAAACAAGTTCTAGTTCCATGTCTGGTACTAAACCCGTTCCATACACGACACATCTATAGATTTTCAAGTCTTGTTTAAGGAATGTTAGCATATTTGCCTTCCAGTAACCAAAATCTTTTCCGTTGAACTTTGGTGGTTTATTTAAAAACCACCATGTTCTAACGTGGTTACTTTCCTTAGACGCCACATCCTTAGATCCATCCATATCAGTCATGCTTAATCACAAATTACAGTAAGTAAACACAGCACTAAAGCAAGCAATCAAGTAAGCACACAAGCAGACATGCAATTAACAAATATTCAAGGAGCTATTAACAGACAAGCAATTAACAAATATTCAAGGAGCTATTAACACACATGCAATTAACAGAATACTCAACTAAATATGATTATTTAGCAAGTACCCCGTATCTCCACCACTTGTTGTATTTTAAATCCTATTTAGTTCTAGTATTCAGAAAGTAAAGTAATAACACACAACGATTTTAAGTGGTATCTGATCCCGATTCTTATCTTAGAATCGATCGTCTCGGCAATCCACTAATGGACCTACAGTTTCAATTAACAAAAGAAACTTAGTAATGTTCACAAATACAGAACAATACTAGCAGTAACCACAACAATAGCAAGCAGTATACAGTTAACCCTCGGTTAACTATAGATTACCGTCAACAGTTGTGAATACAACTGTTTACAGTCTCTAGAACTCAAGAACCAAACAGATCTCACAGATCTGGTTTCTTAGCCTCAGATCTGAGCACACAGTCTCAGATCTTGCACATGTCAAGTGTTGAACAACCTGAAACTTCAAAGAACGATTAGTTGACGTTATTAAAAAGTTATCACAGATTTACCTTCACGTTTACAGCCGATTGAGTCACAGGTTCAAACAAAATGTTTAACCCTCGTGATTTTACAATGTCAAGAACATCTTAAGCTCCAAGTTCAACAGGTGAACCAGAAACTCTAAGAGTTCGCACAAGTAATATAAGAGTTTCAAGGTCGACAAGAATGCCAACTCTTAGCGCAAAGACAATTAGCGGCGCAAGAACAACGCAACAACAAAGGCAAGAACAACACAAACAATATCGCAAAGGCACAACAAGAACATCGCTAGAGTATCGCAAAAGATAAAGCAAGAACAACGCTAGAGTATAGCAAAAGACAAACAAGAACATCACTAGGGAATTCAAAAGTTGGCACAAAAGACGAAGCGTCGTCTGTAACGAAAAACCCCGACTTTTATACTGCGGCAGAATCCAGATATTTATACATGTGGGCCGCACGGCCTTAGTGTATATGTGGGCGGCCCAAAATCAAAGTCCAACTGCGAGAGACCATATACAGGAGAGCAGGTCCAACAAGGAGCCCAATAAAGAACGATCCAATCGACATTGTATCATCCAAATTAACATTTGCAACATCTCGAATCTTTCAGAATGCGTCTCGATCGATCACTCAACATGTAGAAAGACAAAAATACTTCAAACCTTGCTTCCTCTCGAAACAGTCCAAAGACACCGAAAATATCATCGGAGATATACCACAACGATCCCGGGATGTGAAAATTACGAAAATACCCCAATGACATTTCACCTCAAAATCATCCGAAAGCAATCAAAACATCATGAAGGTCATGCTAGACAAACAAGGAGTGTCCAAATTACGAAATAATAGTCGTCATTTCAACTCAAAAACACCTTGGGAAATGTGTCAGATGTTTCTTGGTGCCCTTGGTCAATATCACAATTGTTTGCTTCATGTGATATCATTCATCAAATTTCTTGCTACTATACTTCTCAACAAAATGCCGCCGTCGAACGAAAACACAAACACTTCCTACGAATACTCCGAGCTCTTTAATCCCACTCATCTATTCCGGTGCAATATTGGGGGAGATTACATACATACTCACCCAACTTACATTATCAATCATCTCCCTACGGCTATCTTAAATGGGACACTTCTTACTTCGAATTTTCGGTAGCTCACCTGATTAACTTTCTCTTTGAACCTTTGGATGTCTCTCCTTTGCGAAGAACATCATCCCCACCTTGACAAGTTTGCTCCCCAACTCACAAATGTGTCATTCTTGGTTACGTTTGTGGCCAAAAGGTATTCAAGGTCCTTGATCTCTCTTCACTTACAACACCTTTATTACCCAAGACATTCCCTTCTATGAGCACATTTTTCCCTTTCATGCTGATAATGGTAATCTCCCAACTGTCGCTAATCCCACACCCACACGCACACCACTTTTCCTCGATACCACGGCTACCATTCACTATACTCCTAACCCACTCTTTGTACATTCTACCCCAAGTTCGATCCCCTCTGCACCTTCATCCAATATTAACCGATACCTCCCTCCATTATTAATCCGACAATGCTCTAGTTGCCATTCCAGATCAAACTCTTTCCCGTAGAGGCACTTGTACAACTCGACTCGATCAGTAGCTTAATAATTTTGTGAACATCAGCCGCCCTGAATGTATCGAGGCCACGAATGCAGAACTTAGCGCCCTCGAAAAGAAAAATACATGGACGATCGTTCTGCAGCCTCATGGCTACTACCCCATTGGTTGCAAATGGATCTTCAAAACCAAGCTCAATCATGATGGCTCTATCGCACGGTTTAAGGAAATGCTCGTTGCGAAGGACATTCAATAGCTCGAAGGTGTCGATTATACAGAAAGTTTTTCCCATGTTGCCATGTCAACAACTACCATTTTGCATGGGCTGCAAGCTAGGAGTTATTTCTAGCATCAAATCGAAATAAATAACGCATTTCTCCAATTATATATCGAAGAAACTGTCTAATGAGACAATGTCATCGCCCATGAGACGTATGTCTCCTTCAACGTTCGTTATATGGATTAAAGCAAGCTTCCAGACAATGGAATTCTGAATTAACGAAGCAACTCCTCCTAGTTGGCTTCAAGCAATATGGTCATGCTCATTGTTTATTCATCTACCATGGACCACGGGAGGGCGTCTTGGTGCTTTTCGTATACGTTGACATTCTCCTCTACGGAACCTCCACATAAGATGTTCTCTTGGTGAAAGAACATTTGCATAAACTCTTCACCATCAATGATCTTTTTCAGGGACTAAAGATTGCTTGCTCTTGTGAGGGGATATTTTTCAATCATAGCAAATACATATTGGATATCCTTACCCATATGAGACTTACCACCGTGGGAACCACATCTAATCCCCTTCTGATTGGATTTCCCTCTCGGCAAGCTTCACCTCTCCCTTGCTCGTTGACCCTAGTCTTTACCGCATACTTATTGGGAGGCTTATATATTTGAATTACAGTTGCCTAGACCTTGCATATACTAATCATGTTCTCAATTTACGAAAGCCCTACAAAAACGCCATCAGGATGATGGTATTCATGTGGTACTTTATCTCAACGGATGCTCATCCCATGGCCTATCTTATCCCAAAGCAAATTCCTTTAATAACAATGACTTTTATTTATGGCTATTGGGCATCTTGCAAAGAGAAACATCGCTCTGTTACTAGATACAGCGTCTTCCTTGGCTAGGCTCTCATTTCCATGAAAACCAAGAAGTAATCCATAGTCTATTCGTCCATCGAAGTTGAATATCGTAGCATGGCATCAACCGTCTATGAATTGAAATCAATTTTCTATCTCCTACAGGGCTTGCAATTGCCTTCCATGCTACCGATCCCTCTAAATTGCGGCAATCAATCTTCTCTGTTGATCGCTTCAAATCCGGTGCTACAAGAATGTACTAAAAATTTGGAAATAGATTGCCATCTAGATCGTGACTACTATAGAGATGTATCTTACATCTCCGTTTTGTCACCAATAAGGATCAAATTGCTTACAAACCACCAAACATCTTGTTGACTCTAGATTCAAATCTCTCATTTACATCAATGATCCTCCAGCTTGTGAAGGGGGTGTTAAGATTAGCTAAATTAGTTTATCAATAAATCAATGCTTAAGCTAGATTAGAAGTTCAATTTGTATATAAACACTTGTATGAAATTCAGTTACACTTTTACAACCATCTTTCTCCTTTAACTTGGGTTCCATAGCTAGAATTCCGAGGTGTTGTTACACCGACAAGGCTACTTGTTTCCTTCCTTATGAAGAAGATGGACGAACTGCAAGATCTGCAGCACATGATGGGTCGCAATTCATTTCTCATAAAGGCTTTTAACAAACAAAGAAATAAATGCTTGACTTGGGATGGTCCCCGAAAATGAAGATAGAAAATAAACGTCTCCATATTAATATTGACAGAAAAAAGGTTACCTGGCTTGAGAACAAGGTGCATTAAAGATGAACAAACTTAGTAACGCATCTTCTTCAATAAAAAAGGACCATAAAATATCAGTTTTTCACCAGGAAGCCATGGCTCCTCCTCCCAGAAGGGGAAAGTTTGGTGTTTGGATTCTCCTTTGCATTTCTGTGATGTCTCATGTATCATCACAGAAGGTGAATCTCTCACTCTACTACGAAGCTCTTTGCCCTTATTGTGCAAACTTCATAGTGAATGACTTACCCAAAATATTCGACAATCATCTCATCGACGTTGTCAATCTCCGTCTCGTCCCATGGGGAAACTCCCAGATTCAAAACAACAATACCTGGAGTTGTCAGGTAATTTAACAATACACACATTCAACTGTATATATGAAAATAGTAAGTCCTCTTTATTTACCTACGTGCACTTGCAGCACGGTGAAGATGAATGCTTACTGGATACCATTGATGCCTGCACGATAAGAGTGTGGCCACAAGTAGTAGTCTTTTGACTTACATTTTGATTTTCTGTAAAGGAATTTGATTCTGGACTTTGTGTTTCTCTGCAGTCTGTTCATTTTAAGTTCATACATTGTGTGGAGGGCCTTCATTTGATGGGAAAACACACTGAGTGGCGTTCCTGTTTCCATACATTTAGTTTAAATCCTGCACCTGTGGATGAATGTTACAACAATGGCAATGCATACAAGGTAACTCAATAAAAGAAACAAAAAATACCATCCTTTCACATTTCATTTTCAGCTGGAGAAAGAATATGCTGATGAAACGGCTAATCTCAAGCCACCACACAGATTCGTTCCTTGGGTTGTTATCAACGATTTCCCTCTTCAAGAAGTAAGGTTCCATAGCACAGAAAATCATAATCATAATAATAATCATCACCACGAAACACAACCTGTTTTTATGATGCAGGATTATAAGAATTTCATGAGCTACATTTGCAGAGCTTATAAAGAAGCCAGATTACTCACTGCTTGTAAATCATTACAGTTCGATATCGATACTTACAATTCAGAAACTCCGACAAGCCGGGGATGCACAGAAGAATATGTAAAGAATTGACAAACAATGACATAATGAGAATGCTGCAAATTTGGAAGATTCAAAGCATCATCTCCTAGATGTTCTAATGCCAATGCTCAATTCACTTCAAATAAATAGAGCTATAAATCTTCATTCATTTTGCTACAATCACAACCTCTTCAGTCACTCCAGACCAAAACTGCATAGTATTATAGAAGATTTCTGTCTATTTGAACACTGTTAAGACAAAATAACGACTGAATTTAGATGTGAAACTACTTCTTAAACGCATGTAGATGACATGCCACAGATCAGCCCACTAAAGAATTAACATGTGACACTAAGCAAATACTTGAGGAAATTGTAGGATCCCATATATAAAAGATAAAACAAGGAATAAATAGAATCCAGTGCACATTGGAAATTATACATGATTCAAAATACACATCATAATCAATATTCAAGAAACGTTTATAAAATTCCATTTTTGGTCACAGGAGTCAAATGAAGACATCTTCTTTTGTCTTTCCACAATATCTAGGATTTCACGTTAAATGGAAAATCCGAGATATGATTAATGATAAAATAAGTACACAAAAGAGAAAAAAACGAGTAAAAATTGCCGCATGTGTGAAAAAACTTACTGGCCAGATATTACTGATAAATCCTACATGTTTGGTTTGATTCTTGTAACAGAAGCATACATTGACAACTTTCTTCTGCAATGAAAAAAGTGAATGCATTCACCAACAATTATCCATAGGGAAATACAATTAACAAATTGAGAAGAGTCTTTACTCAAGTACCAATGCATCACGCTCTATCTTCTTCGCATTCAATCTTTGTCTTCAACGGATACCCTTTGCCCCTCTAGGTCCTGTATTTCATCGATAATATCTGTGTTAATGTCAAGAAAACAGTTAGTTGATGGTATAAAGTAAGAATTGTGTAATTAAACAAGTAAAAAGCCATGTGTAAGCTTTAATTATGGCTCCAGTTCAAGATCCCTTTCGAGTACCGCAAGTTCATGATCATAACCGCTCGCAGGCTCCAAGGCTGTCGCCTTATGTTTACATGAATCAATCTTCTTTTTATACCATGTGAAATTTATCAGCTATCAAGAGAAAACAAAATAATAAAAGAAACCTCGCAGTCTGACAAACAAATCAATTTGACCATACTGCACAGTATTCAGAAACACAATTTCACATATTTCTGCCAAATCCTTCTATTATCTCTTGTGCTCCTAGCGTAAAACTGGACAGATTTTATTCTTATTGACCAGTATCTGTAGAATTCTCAACAAAACGAACCTTCGAGTTTTGGGTTTGGTTGAAGTCCTTTTCGCATTGAGTTGGAAGCACGTATGATTGCCGCAGAAAATGCTTGAAGCTAAACTATATCCTCCTCATCTTTCAAAAAATCACCCATTTTTTTCTCATACTCCATCAATTCTTCCAAATTCATCATTCCAGCCCTTCTCCACATCAGGATTTGATTTCAGAATTGGGAACTAGGGCAGAAAGTTATCTTGTTGGTTTTTCTCCCTTGGTTTCGAAATCATTCAATAAATCCATGAATCTCAAAGAAAATGGCGTACCCGATTTAGAAAGGCATTGTGGTCAGTGAAGAATTTAGAAGAACAATAAATTTTAATATAGTGTAGAATTTGTTTATTTAATTATAATTGTACTTTTAAATGGTATATTTTATAACATTCATAATATTTTAAATCAATAAAATAACAGTAATATACGTTTGATTAAAATATTTTTTAATAAAATTATATAAGAGGTCGGTTTCTAATTAATAGAAACCAACTTCTCTTTTTTTTATTAAAAAAATTAATTTTCAATATTTAAAATTAATTTATGTATGTATATTTTTATATTACTTTTTATTAAATAATTAAATTTTAACTATAAATTTCAATTAAAAAATATGTATAAATTAAGTGTATTTATATGATTCTTCATCTTCCAACTTCTATTAATATATTGATATTGAATTGATTTAATAAATTTGGAACTTCTTCATCTTCCCTATAGTAGTTAAACTAATTATTAACACGTAGAATTAAATTATATACATATATATTTAAGTATTTTATATTAATGAATTAATAATCATTTATATTATTTAAATTTTAATATTAAAATTTCTATAATAAATATTATATCATTTATATAGATAGATTTGTATATATATGATTTTTTAGCTTTCATTTAATTTTACTTTATTCTTGATAAATATGCTGAATTGCTTTAATAAATTTTCTAGTCTCTTCATTTTCTAATAGGTTATTAATTTTAATTAAAAAATAATTTTTTTACAATTTGTATTATTTTCAAAGTGAAAATAAAAAAAAATCGGAGCTCGGTTTCTATAATTATAGAAACTGAGCTCCCAAAACCAATGCGGCACCGACTCGTTCGACCGACTCGGTGCTACTCGATTCGACACGACACGACACGACTCGGTTATTATTTGTAAATAAAATAATATTAAATAATGTTAAAATTTGTTGAAAGTTACATAAACTATATTTTTTTAAACTACAAATAGATTATCAATTTATTATATAAGATAATTCAACTTTATAAAAAATGAATATAGTTGTTCTATTTCATGTCTCTCCAAAAGCAACCATATTTCGATACATTATCGCTTATACGATTAATTCACAAGTAGATAGATTATATGACAAAGTCATTAATGCATATAAGTCATTTTCTAACGAATAAAAAATATAATTAATGAAGAAATCAAAACGACGTCGCTTTGTGTAAAGTGTCAAGAGTCGTAGCGAGTCGGAGAGTCGGACGCAGTCCGACACGGGTACGTGAGGAAAATTGGAGAGTCGATGCAGCAGAGCCCAAAACTTTGACCTCAACATGTCCATTACTGCTAGAACAATGAAAGAAAATATATCACTAACAAAAGAAAAAATGACAGAAAAGTACTGCTACTTTTTGCAGTAATAGTGCGTGATGGTGTTACTGCCTATGTGGCACCGATTCGGTACGACTCGACTCGACACGACTCGACAATAGTATAAGAGTATTATTTTCGACTCTGCTATTATTTTTAAATAATAATATTAAAGAATGTTAATCTTGTTGAGAGTTAAATAAACTCTATTTTTTAAACTACAAATAGTTTATCAATTTATTATGTAAGATAATTCAACTTTATAAAAAATGAATATAGTTGTTCTATTTCATGTCTCCCAAAAAGCAACCATATTTCGGTCCATTATCGCTTATACAATTAATTCACAAGTAGATAGATTATATGACAAAGTCGTGAATGCATATAAGTCATTTTTCAAACGAAGAAAAAATATAATTAATGAAAAAATAAAAACGACGTCGTTTTGTGTTAAGTGTCAAAAGTCGTAGCAAGTCGAAGAGTCGGACGCGGTCCGACACGTGTGTGTGAGGAAAATTGGAGAGTCGGTACAGCAGAGATTAGTGCAAAAATTTCCCTGAATTTATAAGAACAATAAATATGGGGAGAATTTTCAAATTTAACGATAACGAGATGTGGAGGTGGGCAAGACCAGCTTTATAAACATTTACTCTTTTTATATCAAAATATTATATATAAATCATATTAGTCCAATTTATTGATTCATTGTTTCGTCTAATATTTTTTTTATATCAAAATATTAATAAAAAAATAATTTAAAACTTAAATATTTAGTAAAAAATTTATAATTGATAAATATTTGTTTCAATTATGTTTAAAAAAATCAGAAAATTTAAAATATGAAGTTTAATAATACTTATAAATAATTTATGTATAGATAGATTTTAATTGAAAATAATAAATATTCGTATGTGTAAATAAATTAAAATATTAGTAAATTTATTTTTACGGGATTTATGTTTGATTTTGGTCATAAGCCCACAAAGTAAATTCTGATATCAAACCATAATAAAACTTACGGGTTTAGATTTTACGAATATTGAGACAAACAATAGATCTAATTGTAAAGTTAGGTTCCAAAATATCAACATTAATACAAAACTGATGGTAATGGATCAGTCTTTTTATGTTCGAATCGGTTAGGTTTCATAGGACAGTCTTAAAAATCCCACCTCTAACCATAGAGCACATTATTATTGAGTTTTTAAATGGGGTAGCACTATAAGAAATTTAAAAAACGTAAATGGTATTGATTTTGTTCGTTTTACAATTGTAACAATGACGATAATCTTATCACTAAAATAGCAATAATGGACATATGAGGAAGTCGTCAATTTTTTTTATTAAATTACGTGAGGTTGGTTTTCACTAATGCGCACGACCTGACTTCACGTTAAAACATCGCCTCCACTGCTTGTTTATATTGAAAGTGATAAATTGCATGTCATATTTTGAGTAGGAAAGCAGAAAACATCAATTGTTGAAAATTCAGAGACCAAGAATCTCCAATGATGATCTCATTGTTGAACACTTAAGCTAAGTTTCCGTTGTGCACTTACTTCTGGAAATGCTAAGGGTGGGAGAAGTTGGAATCAAGGAAGAAAAGTTTATGTTTTAATGATAGTTAGTGGACTTTTGCTTTTAAGTATCTAAGAATCGTTGGAAGATTTTCCTTAAGTTGTTTTTCCTTTATCAAGAACAATTTCAATTCAAGTGTGATTCTAGTTTACATTGAATGCTAGCAATAACTCTTGAATTCTAAATCATAAACTTAAAGCTAAAGCTCATTCTTCACCATTCCACTCATTCGGTGCACTTCACAACTCTCTGCAGCATTATCTCTACTCCAATATATTTGCATCGTTGATACCTCGATTTCATAAATTTCGTTGCACGCCCAACAAGTGGTATCGGAGCTAGATTCAATGTTGGTATCAGCTTATCATATGCTCTGTGGTTGCCACTAAATGGACCATCCACATCAGAAAATAAGTTTGATTATTTTTCACATTTCTTAACTGATATTAGTACTATGGAGGTTAAGACGAGCAATATGCTTGAATTAAATGGGTCGAATTACTACATGTGAAAGAACAAGATGAAAGGTCTTTTGTTCGTGACGAAGATGTATTTACCGGTGTTCGGGGAATCCATACCGGAGGGAAAGTCCAATGCTGACTGGGCTTTCGATCATCAACAGATATGTAGTTTTATCCAATAGTATGTCGAAGAAAATGTATACAATCACGTTTGTGACGAAGTCCAAGTGAAAGTATATGGAAGAAACTTGAGGAATGATATGCTTCAAAGAGCGGCTACAACAAATTGTTCTATTTGAACAACTTGGTTCTCACAAAGTACTAGGATGGTACTTTAATCGCTAATCACTTGAATAGTATTCAAGGGATACTGGCTCAGCTCGCAACAATGGGTGATATTAAACTTGACAATGAATTAAAAGCACTGTTTATTATGAGATACTTACCGGAATCATGGGAGCCGTTGAAGGTATCACTTACTAGCTCGGGTAATATTACCGTTGAACTGGTTAAAAGTGCAACTCTGAATGAATAAATGAGACGACGGACTCAAGAGACATCACAATCGTAGTTAGATATTATGATTGCTGATTCGAGGAGAATGAATACTAAACAAAGCTCAAGACCTGCGAAGCATGGAAAGAGCTTAAGGAAGTCAAACAAATACGTCAATGTTGAGTGTCATCATTGCAAGAAGAAAGGTCATATCAAGAGAAATTGCAGACTATTCAAACAAGAACAAACTGCGAAAGGCAAAGGACATGATAGCAGTGATGATGAGCAAACCAATATAGTTGGAGAATTCAACTTGGTGTGTGACGATGATGTTGTGAATTCTGCATCTCAAGAGACGAGCTGGATTATTGATAGCGGAGCTACCGTTCATGTGACGTCCCGCAAGGAATGCTTCTCATCCTACACACCTGGAGATTTTGGTGTGGTTAAGATGAGAAATGAAAACCTCTCCAAAGTTGTTGGCAAAGGAGATGTTTGTTTAGAGATGGAGAACGATACCGGATTGGTATTGAAGGAGGTTCGACATGTTCCAGACGTGCGACTAAACCTCATATCAGTTGACAGACTCGATAATGAAGGTTTCTGCAATACCTTTTGTGATGGCCATTGGAAACTCACCAAGGGTTCGTTGGTGATTGCTCGATGCAAAAAGTGTTCAAAACTGTATATATTGCAAGCGAAGCTTTCCTCTGAACACGTGAATGCTGTTGAGGATGAAAATACAGTGGAACTGTGGCACAAACTCCTCGGACATATGGGCCTGAAAGGAATGGGGAGTTTGCTTAAAAAGCATGTGTTGGTTGGAATGAATAATGCAAATATGAAGAGATGTTCTCATTGTCCCACTGGAAAACAAATGAGAGTAAGCTTTCACACTAAACCACATTCAAGAAAGGATGACATATTGGAGTTGATACATTCAGATGTATGTGGACCGATACCAAAATCACTTGGAGGTGCCAAGTATTTTGTGACCTTCATCGATGATCATTCTCAGAAGAACATGGTCTATATGTTGAAGACGAAATATCAAATCTCTATTGTTTTCAAGCAATTTGTGAAGTTAGTTGAAAGACAAACTGGAAAGAATGTGAAGTGTATCCGAACTGACAATGGCGGAGAGTATATTGGACCATTTGATGCTTACTGAAAAGATAATGGTATTCGGCACAAGAAGACACCACCAAAAACACCGCAGCTAAATGGATTGGCCGTGAGATTTAACAGGACTTTGGAGGAGAGGATACGATGTCTACTATCTCAAGCAAAGTTATCTGAACAATTCTGGGGAGAGTCTATTCTGACAGCATCATATCTACTGAATCTCTCGCCATATGCTCCTCTTGGGTATGATACTCTGGAGAAGGTGTGGTCAAAGAAAGATATTTCTTACAATCATCTGTGGGTTTTCGAGTGTAAGATTTACGTTCACGTTCTGAGGGATGAACGATCCAAGCTTGATCCCAAGACTCACCAATGTGTCTTTATAGGATATGGCCAAGATGATCTTGGATTCAGATTTTATGATCCAGCCACTAAGAAGCCTATCAGAAGTCGTGATGCCATGTTCTTTGAAGTCGAAACCATCTTGGATATTGTAACGGGTAGCAAAGATGATGATTCAACAAACTTGAGGGTTATGCTTCCAAAAACAGGAGATGTTGAATCGAAGAAGTCTACATCTGGATACATGAATACGTTTTCACGGGGAGCTGTTGCATGACAATTTAAACTCCAGAAGTGTGTTGCTCTTTCGACAACAGAGACTGAGTTTATGGCAGTAACTGAAGCTTGCAAAGAGTTACTGTGGTTGAAGAATTTCTTAAATGATCTCAGTATTTATCAACAGAATTATAAGCTATTCTGCGATAGTCAAAATGCGATTCATCTACTGAAGAATGCTTTGTTTCACTCGAGATCCAAGAATATTGATATGAGATATCGTTGGATTCACTAGGTGTTGGAGAAGAGACTGTTACGGCTTGAGAAGATCCACACTGAAGAGAATGGATCAGATATGATGACAAAGGTTTTAACAAGATCAAACTTTGAGTATTGTCGAGTTACAGCTGGATTGGTGGATTTTTCCATGTATTGGGACCGGGAGAATTGATGGGTGGGTCCCTCAACATGTTATGGGCCCACATGAAGAAAATAAATATATAATGAAAAAAAAGAGATTTGAAGACTTGATCAATATTTGGTAGATACGTAGTTAACCACAAAGAGGATTTTTAGGGAATATATATTCTCTCAACTCCTATAAATTGAGGGCATTTGAGCCGCAATTGATCATCTCAAACAAATCCAACAATTTCAATATATCAATTGAGTATTTAGAAAGGAAGAGAAAAAAGAGAGAGAGAGAAATTCAAAAAGAAAGTTGTTTTTAAATTCATGTTCTTGAAGGTTTTTCAGAAGTGTTTAATATTTAAGGATATTTCCTAAATATTCGGGGAGTATCAAAATAGTTGAGGGGTAGCCGTAGTATTAGATAAATACTGTTTTTACCGCCTATTTTGGTTTTCTACTCTAGATATTTATGTAGATTATATTCTCTACGTATCTCTGCTATTGGTAATAGTGGAAGCTTATTTGATGGGATCTGTGGACTATCTCTATTTTGGGTGAACCACTTTAAATTTTGATATATATTTATTCATCATATTTGCATCGTCGATACCTCGATTTCATAACTTTCGCTGCGCTCCCAACAAATTCTACCTCACCTAATTTGGCTTTCCATATTTTGTCAATTTTATTTGTTAATTCCAGTGTCGAGTATAATTAGGTTGATTTGATAAGATAATTCGGGTTGAAATTCGATAAAATTGCAACATTATATTTAGGGTTTACGAACGGATAGTTTTGTTTCGGCAAAGTTTAATTATTTTTAGGGTTTTTGGAAAATAATTAATAATGAATATTTATATTTTTCTAGGGTTCTTTTAGGATTCAAATTAAGTTCAATTAGGTGATTGAATCTGAAAGAATTCGTTTAAACATATTGTGACATAAAATATATTTTCGAATTAGAGAAAGGTAATTAAAATTAAATTTAATAAAAAATTTATTATGCTAAAATTTGTATGTTTTTTAAGATTAAAAATTAGGTGCCATTGAATATGGACAATAAATATTTTGACATAAAATATATTTCCGAATTAAAGAATGTTACTTAAAATTTAAATTAAATTTTTGTAATAAAAAACTTGTATTTATATTTTAGAATATAAGTATTTTTAATATGGTAATAGATACAATCTTTATCTTTTTGAATATAAGTATCTCAGGCATTTTTGTGGTTTGCAATTGCAAAAAAGTTGCTAATAATGTCGACAAGTATTACTTCACCTGGTAGGTGAAGTTCATGATCAAGTACCGAGATACTCTTGGAAAATCGTATGAAATTTCTTGTGGGTGACATCACAATCAAGGGAGAATTGGGGTCCCTAACACTCCTCTACCGCATTCCTAGAGTGGGGATACCAAAAGGGGTTCACACCATATGAGATCCGAGAAATTAGACCATAAGGCATGAGGCATTGATCAAGGTTATTAATTATAGAATTGATGATGTTATTATGCATTGAGGTTCTATCTTTAATTTTTTTAATGTTGTAATTGTTGTTTAAAATATGAAGTGTTTTATTATTTTGTTCTGATACGGAGACTGTAGAATGCACCTATGAAGCTCTGGCATTCAATCCATAGGAAATCGATGGGAGGCCAGAAATTTTGAAAGTATAGCTACGGACCCGGACGTTTGTCAACCGCATTAGGCTAATACTTATACATCAATGTCGCTCCCAGATTGGCTAAAATACGAATTCTCCTTACATGAGGATTCAGATACACGTAGTGCAGAGATCAATCGACTCCTAACACAACTCGGAACGACATATGCAACGATAGATGCTATGCAGGCAAAAATCGAATGTTTGAAGGAATACGTTTCGAAGACCAAGGATGATTACGATCACTTTATACTGAACATGCTTGGTCGGTCAACCCGGGTGGAGGTAACGAAATAAAGCCTCCATGACATGACGGTTGAGCTTGATTTGATCAGACGCCATCTAGTAGAAGCTGTGGCTTGTAAAAAGGAACTTATTACATAGATAGAACTGCTACAAAATGAAAATGAATTACTTGTTGCTCTATTATCTTATATGAGCCTTCTATTTCAGGTATTAGACGTTGAGAATATTCTTGATATTTGTTGCTTGAATTGTGTGCTTCCCTTACTAGCTTTGATACCGCTTGTTTTACGTGGAAACCGGAGTAAACCCGGAGAAAAACCACCAAGAGTAAATCCACCCTCAATCCACTAACATCAGTTGTTTACAGATTACAACAACAAGAATACAAGATAACAATCAATGCGGTAACATTCACCCGATCTTGGATGTCAACCCTTTCTTCCTCTGCTTTGAGGATGAGTCTGTTCTGGTACGTGCATCATCTGATTGCCTTTTCTCCGTTCTTTGTAATCCTCTTCTTGGCACTGAAATTCTCATCCGTGCCTTTTTGTCTGTTGATCATCATCTTTTATTTCAACAGTGCCAGCAGTTGTAACGGCCTTCTGTATCTGATGGGCCTCATCCTTTCCAGTACTGGCCCAATTTGGACACTTATTGGATATTGGGCTTATTCCAGCCCACAAATCTCCCCTCCGATAAGTGTTCTTTCTCTAGAATCTTCTTCTTTTATTGGCGCCTCAACCCTACTCACTCATAGGAGGATTGAAGCTTTGCGTTGGTTACTGGTTTTGTTAGCGCATCTGCCGCGTTTAGGTTCGTATTTATCTTCATCAATTTGATTTCCTTGCCTTTTATGACTTCCCTTATCCAGTGTAGGCGCACATCTATGTGTTTCGTTCTACCAAGATAAGCGGTGTTCTTGCTTAGCTCAACGGTACTTTGGCTATCACAGTATAAGGTCGGATCTGTGAGTTTGAAGCCTAATTCCTTTAGTATTATGCTCAGTCATAAGTTTTCTTTGCCTCATTCAGTTAGGGCTAAGTATTCTGCCTCTATGAATGATAGAGCTACGCATTTTTGGAGCCTTGATTGCCACGAGATAGCTCCACCTCCTAGTGTTGATACATATCCAGTGGTAGATCTCCTGGTGTCCATGTGTGCCCCCATCTCTGAATCTACATACACCTTCAGCTGTAGTGGTTCCTTGCGATGGTAGTGCAGAATATGTTCCCTTGTCCCATTCAGGTATCTCATAATCCATTTAACTAATTCCCAATGCAACTTTCCTGGATTAGATATAAATATACCAACTAGAGATACTGAATATGCTATGTTCAGGTCTTGTGCATACTCCTAAGTACATCAGACTTCCTACATATGGTGTTAGGAATGGAGGTCGGGTGATAGTCGAATGGCTCGATGGTGAAAGACCGACCGGGGGAAACCTAACATGAAGCGGTGATGTTGATCGACTTGATGGATCTCGGATTTATTAAGGATATCGATCGGACGATTGTGATGAGTCTATTTGATAGAGGTCGGATTAGACTTGGATCGGGATTCGAGAGTATCGAGGGGATATATCTTTCCTTAATTGACATATTAAATATATGGAATAAGATATTGAGATATATCTTATTAGTTGCATATATGGAAGAAAATATTGAGATATATCTTGTTGGTTATATATATATGGAAGATGCGGTCAAAAATATGGAAAGAGAATATTGTAGAATATTCGGTAAAATATTTCCTAGATTATATCCTAGTTGGACTCTATAAATAGAGGCCTCATGAAGACAATTGTAATCAATCAATTCTATTCTTCTTATGATAGTGAGTTCACGGCCAAGGTTTATCGGTCACGTGGTTTTCCCGGTTTTGTGTTTCCACGGTAAATCTTGTGTCTTTTACCTTTCTTCATTTACATTCGGTTCTCATCATATTAATTCGATCGGACCATAGATAACGGGAGACCCCGGATAACGAGAATTCTTTTCTTCTCCGGGAAGAGGAATTTTCCCAACATATGGTATGTTACTTGCTTCGGGGAATTATGCAAAATAGCTATCTGCCAAAAATTCGTTTGCAAAATAACCTGTTTCTATAATGGTTTTGCAAAATAGCATGTTTTCATGAAATATTTGTTAATAGCATAGGTTTATATATTTTAATAAAATTAAATCAAATAATTTATATTATATATATATATATATTAATTAAAAATATATAATAAATTAAATTACAATATAATATTATTAATAAAGTATTATATCGAACGACACGTAAAATACCGGGTACTAATTGATATATCGTTCATACTCTATGAATCGGAAAATATATTTTTATATTGATCGATATGGCGGTATTGAGTTATAGTGTCGGATATCGATCCATATTTTTATATCGTAATTTCACATATCGATCGATATGAACGATATGAAAGTATATCTTCCGATTCGGGGAGTATGACCGATATATAGATCGATAAATGGTAGTTTACATGTCGCCCCGAATAATATTTAATCAATATTTTCATAGCGTCTGGTACAATGAAAGCCGGGCGGCACCGGTATATGGACCGGTACCAGGTTTACGGTTCGGAGCCCATGTTTTTCTAGATCGACCAGAAAATTTTTGATCGATATGTGAAATTACAATATAAAAATATGGACCGATATCCGACACTATAAATCAATACCGCCATATCGATCAATATAAAAATATATATTCCGATTCATAGAGTATGAACAATATATCAATTAGTACCCGGTATTTCACGTATCGTTCGATATAATATTTTATTAATATTATTATATTGTAATTTAATTTATTATATATTTTTAATTAATATATATATATATATAATATAAATTATTTGATTTAGTTTTATTAAAATATATAAACGTATGCTATTTAGTAAATACTTTATGAAGACATGCTATTTTGCAAAACCTTTATCAAACAGATTATTTTGCAAACGAATTTTTGTCAGATGGTTATTTTGCAAAATTGGCCTACTTGCTTCATCCTTTTCGATTTGTGTTTTTGGGGACCGCTCTTTTGATAACTGTATCTGTGTTGTGTAGGGCGTGCTCACCGCTTTTGAATCCATCATATTGAATCTGGCCAGAACTGTTTGTAGGTACCTTTCTTGTGATATAGTCAACAATATGTTTTTATTTTCTCTAGTTATCTTTATTCCTAGTATTCTGGTTGCTGGACCTAGATCTTTCATGTCGAATTCTCTTGATAGATCTTCTTTTAGTCTCTGTATCATAGATTTTGATGGGCTGATTAGTAGCATATTATCCACATATAGCAATAGGTTGATGAACTCTTGATCTGAATTTCTTTTGTGGTATACACAAGGATCATAGTGTGATCTTTGAATAATTTTCCTGTCGTAAAAAAGTCAAACTTCTTATACCATGATCTAGGAGCCTTCTTCAAGCCATACAGGCTTTTCTGTAACCTGCACACCAGGTTCATACTCTTTTTGCTCTCAAAGCCTAAAGGTTGTCTCATATACATTGTTTCTTCCAAGTCTCCATGTAGAAAGACGGTTTTTACATCCAGCTGCTCCAATTCAAGATCAAGGTAGGCCACTATGGACAGGATCATCCTTATGGAGGATAGTTTTACTATCGGTGAAAACACTTCTTCAAAGTCTATTCCTTATTTTTGTCTATACCCTTTTGCTACTAATCTTGCCTTATATCTAACTGATCCATCTTCATTTTGTAGATCCATTTATTTTCTAAA
This sequence comes from Utricularia reniformis, assembly GCA_009725065.1. Taxonomy (NCBI): domain Eukaryota; kingdom Viridiplantae; phylum Streptophyta; class Magnoliopsida; order Lamiales; family Lentibulariaceae; genus Utricularia; species Utricularia reniformis. The sequence continues at coordinate 187,763 of RWGZ01000221.1, forward strand.
GTTTTCTTTCGCTCTGGAAGTGGTTCCAATATGTAAGTTTCATTCTGCTTTAAAGATTGAATTTCTTCGTTCAATGCCTCCAGCCATTTATCTTTGTCTTTATGCACTAACGCCTCTTGAAATGATTCAGGTTCTCCTGATTCAGTTAACAAAAAATAGTTAGTAGGATCATACCATGTGGAGGGAGTTCTTACTCTCAGTGGTCTCCTTGATTGTAATTCAGTCACTGTTTCTGATTCAGTCTGTTCTGTTTCAGGATGTGAAGTGTCTTCTTGATCTCCATCATTTTCCTGCATAGAAGGGAAATAATCAGAGGCATCATCATGATCAATTCCAATTTCAAGTATAATTTGATCACTCCCTGAATTTTTCTGTGTTTGATCTGGATGGTCGATCTCTGATTTTTGGTTTTCTTCTGCTGATTTTCTAATATCCTCTATTGTTTTGTTTTCTTCAAACACAACATCTCTTGTTATGTAAATCCTTTTGGTCTTAGGATTCCAACACCTATAGCCAAATCTTTCTTCTCCATATCCTAAGAATATACATTCTTGCGAATGGTCATCTAGTTTCTTTCTAAGTTCTATAGGAACGTGTACCATGACCTTGCTTCCAAATGTTCTTAGGTGTTTATAGGAGATTTTTCTCTTGGTCCATTTTTCTTCAGGGATTCTGTTGTTTAGAGATGAAGTGGGACTTCTGTTCCTTGGGTAGCAAGTTGTTCCAAGTGCCTCTACCCAATATTCTTTTGGAAGTTTAGATTTTTTCAGCATACACCGTACTTTGTCTAATATGGTTCTGTTTAATCTTTCCGCTATCCCATTGTGTTGGGGGGTTCTCGGGACAGTCATTTCATGCTTTATTCCTAGAGTCTTGCAGTAGGTTTCAAACTCTATTAACACATACTCCCCTCCATTATCAGTCCGTAGGCACTTTAGTTGTCTTCCAGATTGTCTTTCAACCTTCAAATGCCACTCTTTGAAATATTTCAGTGCTTCATCCTTTCATTTCATAGGATATATCCATGATTTTCTGGTTGAATCATCTATAAATGATATGAAATATCTTTTTCCTCCTAGAGATTCAACATCTAGATAGCAAACGTCTGAGAATACCATCTCCAGCGGTTCTGAGTGCTTTTCCATAGATGTATTAAATCTCACTCTGTGTTGCTTTCCAAACAAACATGTTTCACAAGTTTCTGTTAAGGTTTGTTCTTTAGCCTCAATTAACCCTCGTTTCCTTAGACAATTTAGCCCCTCCTCGGATAAGTGTCCCATCCTTTTGTGCCATAAGTCCAGATCGCTTCTTTGAGTTACCATGTTTGCTTCCTCCAGTTTCTTTTGAAGCTTTGTTCTATAGAGAGTATTTTTGAGTTCTCCTTTGATAATTACCAATTAGCCTTTAATTAGTTTTCATATTCCTTTGTTGAAAAGGTTGTTGTATCCTTTCCTATCAAACACATGAGTAGAAAGTAAGTTTAAACATAAACTAGGAATGTGTCTTACTCCCTTTAGTGTTATTGTAGTTCCAACTATTGTTTTTGCTTGTATCTCTCCTAGTCCGACAATGTCTGCCACATTATCATTTCCCATCTTTACTTTGCCATAAGAACCTTCTTTGTAGCTGGTGAATAAGTCTCTCCATGGGGTACAATGAAATGAAGCAGCATAATCTATTATCCATTCATTCTTCGTGTGTTCTCCATACTTTTCATCTTCGGTGGATAGTACCACCAGGGCTTCTTCTTCTTGTGTAAGTGCTATCGCATTGCCATTCCCAGTATCTGAATTCTATAATTTCAGCTAGTGCCTGCATTCTTTCTTTAAATGACCCATTTTCTTATAGTGAAAACAGGCTCTAGTTTCTCTTTTTGCATTTGAGAATCTTTCTTAGGATCTCTTATTTTGCGATTTCTCTTTCGACTTGCCCTTCTTTTGGTTGTAGACTTTCTGTTTTGATCTGCCCCTGCTTTCAGTTGCTGCGGCTATTGTTTCTTTTTCGGATTCAAATCCTTTAAGGTCTTTTCTTCTCATCTCTTCATTTATCAGATAATCTTTTACTACTTCTAACTTTTGTCCGTCTTTAGGGGCTGTGCTATATAACATCATGACAAGAGGGCTCCAAGATTCAGGTAATGAATACAGTAGCAATAGACAACTGAGTTTTTCTTCAAGAGTATGTCCGGCTTTGGTCAAATGGTTAATAACTTCTAACCATTTACTTATATATTCAGCCATGTTGCCTCCTTCCTTGTACCTCATCCCTAACCGCCGATGTTGTAGGGATCCTTGATTCCGTGTCGTCTTTGGTTCAAAGATTCTGGACAATTTTTCCCATACCTTTTTTGCATCAGTTTCTTCGGATAACATGGTGAAAGTAGGTTGAGTCCACCCACTGCCTAATGAATCCTACAGCTTGCCTATGTAATAATTTCCACTTTGCGTCTGTATTCTGATGGCTTGCTATCTCCAAGTTCCACAGGTTCATAAAGGTTACGTCCATAGAGGAGATCCTCTATTCTGCCCCTCCATTCAGAATAATTTGAAGAGGTAAGACGAATCATTGAATAGGGTTCAAACGACATGACCTGCATAGGCCACCAGTTGTTGGTCTATTATCTTATCTGAGCCTTCTATTTCAGGTATTAGACGTTGAGAATATTCTTATTAGACGTGGAAGCCGAAGTAAACCCGGAGAAAAACCACCAAGAGTAAATCCACCCTCAATCCACTAACACCAGTTGTTTACAGATTACAACAGCGAGAATACAAGATAACAATCAATGCAGTAACCTTCACCCGATCTTGGATGTCAACCCCTTTCTTCCTCTGCTTTGAAGATGAGTCTGTTCTGGTACGTGCATCATTTGATTGTCTTTTCTCCGTTCTTTGTAATCCTCTTCATGGCAATGAAATTCTCATCCGTGCCTTTTTGTCTGTTGATCATCATCTTTTATTTCAGCAGTGCCAACAGTTGTAACTGCCTTCTGCATCTGATGGGCCTCGTCCTTTCCAGTATTGGCCCAATTTGGACACTTATTAGATATTAGGCTTATTCCAACCCAAATTACTAAAGATAACTTTTATGTGTTTTATTAATATTCTTGTTATTGAGTCGACATTTGACGTTGTCAATTTGGAGGCTCAGTTCACTATATCATAGGAGAACGGTTACAGGCACATCACGTACTACCACGAAAGGGCCTCTACATCTACTAATGAGCTACCTCCGATTCCACGCAATGATGCTGAGATCTTGCATGAAGTGAAAAGAAAACAGGTGAATTATCATGAATTTTATATGTTTGGAAAAGATGTCCATTTTTTTGAATATTTAGATGTATACTTTTGGAAATTTTGTGTGTTTCAAAATTTAGCTCTATATGTTTGGAAAATAAATCTTTTTAAAATTGTCTATGTGATTGAAAAATTTTATCATGAATGTAAGCTTTGATGTGGTATTCACACCATCCCTTTCTAGACAGATCAGCACGGCTACGCGGGTGTTGGGATCTCTTGTCCATGGCCTGCAACACTCGCATGGCGATCATGGCTAGTCGTGGGAAGGGGACGTGTATGTTGATTGTTGAGGCTCTCCTAGTAGACTTTGGGTGACGGTGCTAGTCTCGATCCATTTGGCTTTTGAAACATGTTGTTCGTTGTCACCCACATCGGCGACGATGTGGATAGAAATCGAGCTCAAATAAAATAAAATAATTAAAAGTAAGGTTCATTCCAACCATTTTTATTTAAATAAATTGTGCTCGGTTTCTAGGCTTTGTATTCACATAGAAACTGAGATCAAATAAAAAACTTAAAAATATGATGTACCCAATTTCTACGTTGATAGAAACCGAGCTCAAATATGTCATAACGTCATATGACATGTCCATTCTTATACTTGTAAAAAATTCACTAAATTCAATAATAACATTGTCCAAGACACTGGGTTTGTTTGGTACCCGAATCAAAATAGCGGTGAGATGTTCAAATCGTGATTTTTTAATGCACACCACAAGCTTAATTGCGATGTGATAAAATCGTTAAAAAATCAAGATATCATCACAACTGTTAAAACCACTTGTGACATCTTCGTGATTTTGGAAAAGACTCATTTACCCTTAATTCTATTAATTAGAATATAATTATATTGATTATTATATATATAAGGGTATTGATGTGAACTCTAGGACCGGGTACCCTGAAATGAGTGAGGCCCGATAACAGTTGGGCCGACTTAAATAATCAAAACGAACACTCACAGCCCACTTACACCTTTAGGAAGAGCGGCCCGATGTTCAACACAGAGGACCGAAGATAACCTTAGTAAATAGAAGTGTTATCTGCCAGCTGGCTCCGGGGTTCGGTCCGAACAGTTACAAAACGGTTATAGGCTCACGCGTTCCATGCCTCGGGCCCTGTCACGTTTATCATGCTTCGGGCCCGATCACGCAGACCACGCATTGGTCCCAGCCTCGTTTTACATCCTGCGATAACAACCTCTAACAAACTTGTCAGAGGCGGTTACAAGAAGTGGATTACACTCGCCGGCAGCTCTATAAATACAGGGCAAGACGAAGGAAAAAACAGGACCCTTTGGACGCGGAAGAACAGGCAGTTACTCTGCCGAATTCTTACCGCTTTCTTTGTATCGTCATCTTCATTAGCCTATCTTGTATGAACTTTGATTTATTTTCTTTAGTGGGCAGGCTAAGAGCATAATCAGCTCTTAGTCGAGTGGTTTTCACCCCAATTCACCGGGTTTCCACTATATACTGCCGTGCATTTATTTTGATTTTTAGCTTTTGATCGTCTTCCACATTTTAAAGAAATCAGAACCGAGTTCGTTTGTTAAACGATCCGGACGACTGTTGGTACCCCCTAAAAAGGGACCATAACAGTTTGGCGCCGTCCGTGGGGACGATTTTTTCTAATCCCATTTGAGTTTTCTACCTGGGATAGGATAATCAAAGGCATGGCAACTGGAACTCCGACAAATGATAGTGACGTGCTTCCCGACAGTCTTCCAGCACCAACATTCACATTACAGGATTTGGAAGCTGTCGTAAGGAAGGTGGTACTGGAAATTACGACGGAGAAAAGTGGAACAGAACCACCGGCTATCTCAAGCCCTGTTCCCAGAAACAGAGGATATNCGGTCCCCAGTTCTCATGAATGTATAAACATCATGTGATCGGCCTTGTATCACCTCTGCGATTGGCAATCAAGCCCGAGGGGCTAGTGATGTGAACTCTAGGACCGGGTACCCTGAAATGGGTGAGGCCCGATAACAGTTGGGCCGACTTAAATAATCAAAATGAACACTCACAGCCCACTTACACCTTTAGGAAGAGCGGCCCGATGTTCAACACAGAGGACCGAAGATAACCTTAGTAAATAGAAGTGTTATCTGCCAGCTGGCTCCGGGGTTCGGTCCGAACAGTTACAAAACGGTTACAGGCTCACGCGTTCCACGCCTCGGGCCCTGTCACGTTTATCATGCTTCGGGCCCGATCACGCAGACCACGCATCGGTCCCAGCCTCGTTTTACATCCTGCGATAACAACCTCTAACAAACTTGTCAGAGGCGGTTACAGGACGTGGATTACACTCGCCGGCAGCTCTATAAATACAGGGCAAGACGAAGGAAAAGACAAGATCCTTTGGACGCGGAAGAAAATGCTGTTACTCTGCCGAATTCTTACCGCTTTCTTTGTCTCGTCATCTTCATTAGCCTATCTTGTATGAACTTTGATTTATTTTCTTTAGTGAGCAGGCTAAGAGCATAATCAGCTCTTAATCGAGTGGTTTTCACCCCAATTCACGGGGTTTTCACTATATACTGCCGTGCATTTATTTTGGTTTTTAGCTTTTGATCGTCTTCCATATTTTAAAGAAATCAGAACTGAGTTCGTTTGTTGAACGAACCGGACGACTGTTAGTACCCCCTAAAAAGGGAGCATAACAGGTATATTAGTATTTTTATATAAATCACGATCATAATATCGTAATTTTACCAAATATACTTAAAAATTCACGATCATCATATCTCACCACACCTCACAACACCACAATTTTAAAAAGTTGAACCTAACAAATCCTCTCTATTATCGAATTTTTCCCGGTTATTATTTACTATTGACCGTTAATACTTGCAATTTAGTCCTATGGGCCCACTCAATATTCTGTTAACTATTTTCTTAGAAAGAAACCGGATAACAGGGACGAGAGTCAATTCCACGTAAAGATAACACCAGCGTCGGACTCGAGAGCATAATTATATTTGCTGCATCAAGTTCAAGAACGTCGTCATTATGCACGGCGGAATGTAATCTTTAGGATTGTTGTTGTTGCTGTCACTGACCAATATATCTTTATGGAATTTGATATCTCTAAATATCCACAGTAATTATTCAATTTGTCAAATACCCATATGCCACTCAAAAAATATAACTTTTGTCAATTAAAATATGTAAAGTCTAATATTTATATTTATATTTATATTTATATTTATATTTATATTTATATTTATATTTATATTTATATTTATATTTATATTTATATTTAATTTTATTCTTTTTTTCACTTAAATCTAAATATGATAATTTAATAAATTAGTTCGATTATGTTTTTAAGATTTTAGATAAATATATACTAGTAATATGACACTTATTTTATGGAAACCCTGTAAGCAATCAATTAGCATAAGTGTCCCCTTGTATTGATTTAAAAGACTTGTGGACAATATTTTCATACCAATATGACCCGTACGGTTGGTGTCAAAATTATTATTTTTCGGTTCGAGCACGAAAAAATACGAGTTCTAACTCGGAAAACTAGTACCGAGTTTTATCGGTAAAAATACCGGTGCCGACCGATTTTTCCATACCGACGGTATGAAAACAATGTTTGATGATAATATAGAGGTCCATTGAGTTGTAGGGTCAACTACTAACTCCCTATGTAATCAAGAGGTGATAGGTATGAAGGATATGTATGTTCGTTCATAACATACAATTGGAATTTTAATATTAATTCAATTGGAATTGGGTAACTCTTTGTACCTCTAAAAAGGAACCACAACACAGATCATATATTTATTTTCAATGACAAAATGACGCATTTATTCCTCAAAGTTTGTATAAAATTGCAAATTAGGTCCCCAAACTTTTAAACGGCAAATTTAGTCGTCAAAATTTAATATTTTGACAATTTTGATTCGCAAAGTTTGATTAATTTGGCAAATAGGGTCCCCAAAGTGGTAAAATTGATCTCTAAATTTTGATTTTGGCAATACCAACACTCAAAGTTTACACCTACTAACAATTTTAGTTCCCAAAGTTTCAGAAATTTGGTCCCCAATTTATGTAACGTAGTTTCCATTATGGCTTTTTGTTTATGAAGCGAGGAAAATTTGTTTCGTCCCTCGTTCTTCGTATTCGTTTTGCAAACTTTGAGAACCATTAACGACGTTGGGGATTAAATTTGCCACGTTTTGCAAATTTTGATGACCAAATTTGCATAATGTTACTTTGAGCACCAATTATGTCATACACACAAAACTTTGGGGACTTGTTTTTTCCAAAAAAAATGATTTGAAGATTGGTTTTGCCATTTTAAAACTTCGGGGACTGGTTTTGCCAAAATTTATAAATTTTGGGGACCAAATTTGCCAAAACTCGAATATTTGAGGATGAAATTTGTCTTTCACCCATTTTCAATTGATGATTTACACTGTCTTCATAAAATATATCCAACATAATATGGGTAGATAATTTATAAATATTAGAGAGTGTTTATTTTTTCAAGTGATTCTCACTTTCATTGGACTATATGGTTCGAATGTATGAGTTGGAGTTTGGCAGGCTCTCAATGATGACACATAGAAGAGTTTTTTAACATGTTTTCGTTTCAAACATGTGCTACAAAGGTGATGCTCCATTTTGAGATTGAAAGGTAGTTCCCTTATCAAATTGTTCTTTGTAGCTTTCTGAATTGACTTATAACCTGCGTGGCCTAAGAGCCAATGCAAGTAGACCTCTACTTTCCATGTTGTGTGATTTATGTTGAGGAGTAGGCATGGAACCAATCAAGAATATATAAGTCATTCTTTTATGTTATATATTCTACTTTCCTCACAACCCTTTCAATGCATCTACTCTTGAAGTAAACTAGAACAATAATTTCTCTCCATTTGAATTTGATAGCATCGAATGATTCATCCATGTCATTGAATTGTGATTTATTTGCCATCATCGTGATGAATACCCTCACTCAATTAACTATTCAATATACATTTCAGATTGGTAGAACATCAGTTAAGCAAATAAGCTTTTCACGTTCTCCTAGGAATTTTCATTCTCTATGCAGAATCAGAGGTAACATTATGAAATGTCCTTTTTGTTCAACATACTTTATCTACATGGACTTTTGATTGAATTTTTAAATTTTGAATCAATTATGAAATAGTAATACTTCTCGAAACGAGAGGTCTATTTGCATATCTGACACGGAGTAAAAACTTTGGGTGAATCGGCAAACTAACATATTTCTATAAAATTTTTGTAAAATAACATATATTTCAAATTTTTTTGCCAAATAACCTCATTTAAGAAAGAAAAAATATAATATATGTATATGCTTCATTAAATATTTTAATTAATTAAGAAATAAATTATGTATCATTTTTTATTAAAATATAAATGTATAAAACAATTTTAAAATATATATTTTATCATTTTTGATTAAAAATAATTGTATATATCATATTATCAAAATATTTTTTTATATATTTTAATTAAAATACATCCCATATAATACATTAAAATCTAAATTTATATTTTGAGTTTTTAATAAATTTGTATTTAAAATAAATTAAATTCGGTTACTAAAATCGTATTTTAAAAAAATCGAATTAGATATACTAATATACAATACAAACAATGAATTGTATAAACGAAACAATATAAACTAAATAGATCTACGCGATAATTTAAATTAAATCAAATCAAGGAATATAAATTATATATTTCAAAATAATTTATAAAGAATTTAAATTAATTATATTTAAACCCAAATAAATATAATAATATGAAATAAAATTCATACAACTGATTATATCAATTATATAACATAAAGTAAAATAGATTCAATGTGATAATTAAATGTGAAATTATATGAAAATAGTTCAAATAACTTATTTTTCCGTAAATTATTGGGAAATAATTTATACATTCAACAAGATGAAAGTTAAACACAACGAAAGTANATAAAGGCGGTAACAAAAGAGATTGAATTCGGATTTAGCTGGAAAAGATGAATTTTTAAGTGAGTTAGGAGTCTTATAATAAAAAGAGTGAAGTGGAAAGCGGAGCCCACACTCTAGGTATTCAAGGCATATAGTGTGAGTGGCTGTCGGTGGACGCAAAATCCGGTCAGCGGGCCCGGGCTGATATAGAACGCAGTCGGCAGGGAGGCGGTATTCCTCCACGATAGATTTCCATTTCCGAGCGTGCATGCGGTAAGGTTAATCAAAGGATTTTATAGCCTAAACTGCGGGACTTTGGGGGCCGAGAGTATTTTCGAGTTGGGCAATTCGTTCAAAAAAGTGAGGATGTAAGTTTGAAGTGTGATGCGGAAAGGGCGACATGCTTGAGTTTGAACTTCCCGAGTTGGATGAGGAGTCCGAAGAAAGGGACGACGAGGTATCAGGGTTCGAACTCCGGAAGACATTGGTTAATTAAGTTCAAAATTATTTTTTCCAAATTTTATGAAGTGTCTCGCGAGTTTTTGTACCAAAAGTCGCGAGAGTTACTGTTCGTCCAAGGTGGTCGCGAGTTTTTGCATGCAATCGCGACTTTTTGCAAGCAAAATGGTGTAAGTTACTATTCAAGCACTATAGTTGCGAGTTTGTTAACGTAGTCGTGAGTTTCTGTCACAATGTCGGGAGCTTCACTGTTGGAGCGCTAGAGTCGCGAGATTTTGCCAATAGTCGCGAGAAGGTGAGGACTTTGCACGAAATGACGCTGTTGCGAGAGGAGAACGTGGGTATTTATAGAGGCGGACACCAGAGTCGAAAAATCCCAAGATTTTCACCCAATCTCAGAATGTGACATTCTTAGTGTCAAAACGATCGCGTCGACGAGGGGATTGCAATCCTACTCATGGTTTTCTCATAAAAATTTCCGAATGGTTATCCACTTTCGGGACGAGCTAATATGCTATGGTTTACGACTCAGAATCTAAATCTGAAAACCAGGGTACTATTGATATTACGTGAGGGTCTTTTCGGTATTACGATACCCCGGGAGCTCATCCGACGTGGCTAAATGGTATTTTCGGTTTTCTCGTATATTTATGCCACGGTATATTTTCAAGGGTATTCTTTTAATTTTGATCTCCTAGGCCTACATATGAGTATTTTACTGACATTTCTATGAGTTTCGGATAAATTCTATCCCGAACTGGGCAAAGGGTATTTTCATAATTTTAACACCCGAGGAACGTACCAGTAAGTTTTGGCAATATTTAAAGCTATTTATTCAGTATTTAGAGACAAAAAACTAGTCTACTAGATTTTCCGGTATTTTCTCATCAACATTTCTGACTAACTCTCGATCGGGGTGCATTTCCGAAGCTCCGTGACGATACGGCATTTATTCCAGCTTAATTGAATATTATCTAAGTAATTTGGGATAAGTTAGTGAAATTGGACTCCTGGGCCTGAAAATGAGTAATTGGGCTGACTTTCTCTATAAATATGAGCAATAAGGCACTAAAAAAGGGTTCAGACTCTTATCACGCTGCTCATGGCAAAATGTTCACTTGATCCCATTATGGTACTCGCGACTTTTTGCAAGTTGTCGCGAGTTTGTGTACTCCTGGTCGTAGTCGCAACTTTGTGTCACCTAGAGTCGCGAGTTTCTGCTTACTCATGACGTTCTGCACTGTTTCGTTGGTTCTGGCCTTCGAATGTTGTAAATCATCTAGCCATTGTGGGAGATAAAAAATCTGAGTTTTCAATTGCGACGAAAATTCTTTAAGCAGTAAGAAGAAGTTTTGAACCCAAGGTAAGTGTCTTAGAGTGTTCTCATTATTTCACACAACTCAAAGTTCCAAAAGTGAGTTGTGCCCTTCATGTCCTTGAACAAATAAATAACGAGTATCATGTAATTGAGAATGCTCTTCTTTCAAACTCAGATATTCCATATTAATCTTTAAAATCTAAAGGAAAAACACAAGACAACAACAAAGAGGAAAAAATTTGAAAGAAAGTTTGGCCAATGTCAAATCTATATGAAGTCATCTCATTCCAAGAAGTATTGTTATTATAGATCAGAGGTCAATTGCACGATATGCAAACAACAAGCTCATGTTGATAGATTTTGTCCTACAAAGAAAACATCTTATAATGTTTGTTCAGCCATCTCTTTAGAAAATGAGAATCAAGAAGAAAATGTGGAAACTTTATTTACATCTCAAATCATGTCTTGGACAAATATATACAATGGTTGGCTAATAGATTATGGATGCTCCTCACACATGATTCCAGATAAATCACATTTTATGAGCTCGATGAATCTTACAAAGCACTAGTGAAAATTGGAAATAGTTCAATAATCAAAGCAAAAGGTAAAGTGAAAGTGAAGGTGAATACACCATCAAGTCTCAAAGTAATCAAGGGGTTTTATGGGTGTCAGAAGTTGGAATGAATCTACTAAGTGTCAACAAACTTATTGAAAAAGATTGATGCTGAATTTTTATGAAGGTAATTGTTCCATCTCTACATCTNTCTACAACTCCAAATACCCGAAAGGCAGGCCCCTCTCCGCTTGAGGACTGTCCGGTGCAGCGAAGGGTCAATGTGCCCGTGCTGGTTGTTTGGACCGGGGGGTTCCCTGACCCCGAAGGGACCACCGTGCCTCCCCTTGCCGATTCACTTGCTTTGGCGCTGCCCGATGCTTCCCTTTGTCCCTCAGAAGGATGGACCGAAGTAGCTGCCATACGTTTAAAGCGGGCGCTCGGCATCGTCTCAGTTGAATCTGCAAAACAGATACATAAGGATCAGGATTAAGTAAAACACAAGTACTATCTCATACCCGATCCTTCTGATGGATCTGAATATGAGCTAGAAGATAAAACCCCCTTCTGGGCTGGGGCTCCGGTCCTACCCGCAACACCCATCTCTATTAATCTTCTCTCCCGAAGCAGATCTATTCGCTTAAGGCGTGCTTCGGGAGGGGGGAACAACGCAAGAGTGTTCGCGGTGTCCGTGCGGGAGGGGTTGAACCTGCTTCGGTCCAATTGCCCTATGCGTGGGTGTGTTATGCGTGGCCATACTTTCAACAGATCCTCTGCGGAACTGTCATCCACACATAACAAGCCTCCCACGCATTAAGAGACTCCTCTTTATCTACAATGGCGCACTCTTTGGTGGCACCGCTATATAGTACAACTTACGACACCCCAACAGACCTTTTCCCTTTCGGGACACAACCAAGAACAGGTTAAAGAAGTGTTCTAAGGTTGGGGCCCGATTCTGTTGGTGACAATAAAAAATAAACGCTATAATGAATACGTAACTGCCCGGGAATAACGCAAAAGTGGGGCAGTTGATTTCTTTAAGCACGTCCGCTACAAAAGGATGTAGCGGAAAACGAAGCCCGCACTTTAAAGAGGCATAGCTAACCAGAATAGCGGACGCCGGCACATTCATCTCCGCCGGAAGGAAACAGGGAATGTCTTCCCATCCCTTCCAGATGGAGTAATGTGCCGGGATTGAAAACTTAGACCTAAAATCCTCAATATCCAACTCGGATATAGGAGGATAACGCGTTTTATGGGGAGCCATGAAAGTATACCTTAACAAAAACGAGTTGGAAGAAGGTTGGACGAGAGAACGATTTTTGGCACAAGAACTTGATGTGATTTTCTCTTCGCGAAAATGACGATGAGGAGAAACAGTGCCCTAAATCCCGATTTAAATATTAATCTCCCAGCCAATGACATGCTGCCACGTAATACTGCCCCAGACTGTGACGGTACGAAGCGTACTCATCAAGCCTCTTGAACTGCCGAAGGTGAAGAGGCGCGGGTGGGATATTAGTATTTAAATTACAAAATAAAATATGATTTGAATATACGTTGTTAGCCCTTAAGCAAGATTGATCCATACGCTAAGGCAAACTTCGGTCCCCTGTACTCTCACTACTTACAGGTACGGTCCCTTGTTCTCATGAATGTGCAGACATCATGTGATCGGCCTTGTATCACCTCTGCGATTGGCAATCAAGCCCGAGGGGCTAGTGATGAGAACTCTAGAACCGGGTACCTTGTGATGGGTAAGGCCCAGCAACGATCGGATAAATTTAAATGGCGAAAATGAACCCTTATAGCCCATTCCTCACCTCCAATAAAGAGTGTCCCGATGTTCAACTGAAGGACCGAAGATGACCTTAGCGAAATAAAACGTTTTCTGCCAACTGGCACCTGGGTTCGGTCCGAGCAGTTACAACTCACGTTTACCACGTTTCGGGCCTTCCCACGTTTACCACGCTTCGGGCCCGATCACGTTTACCACGCTTCGGTCCCAGCCTCGTTTTACATCCCGCGATAACAACCTCTAACAAACTTGTCAGAGGCAGTTACGGAGCGTGATCTACACTCACTAAGAACTCTATAAATACAGGTCCAGACGACGGAGATAACAGGACCCTTTGGACGCGGAAGAATAGGCTGTTACTCTGCCGGATTCTTATCGCTTTCTTTACCTCGTCATTTTCATTAGTCTGTCTTGTATAAACTTCGAGTTATTTCATTAGTGAACAGGCTAAGAGCATAATCAGCTCTTAGTCGAGTGGTTTTCACCCCAATTCTTGGGGTTTCCACTATATATCGCCGTGTATTTGCTTTGTTTTTAGCTTTTGATCGTCTTCCACATTTAAAAGAAATCAGAACCAAGTTCGTTTGTTGAACGAGCTGGACGACTGTTGGTACCCCCTAAAAAAGGACCATAACAGTATAATTCATTGAGAACACGACTTTTGGATGAAGAAAAAGAGCATATTGATGTAGAACTTGCTGATATTAGAGACATTTGGGAAAGTAAAGGAGTTACAATAGTTTGTGATAGATGGACTGATCCACAACATCGGCCACTAATAAATTTCATGGCTGTTAATATAAATAGAGTTGTTTTCTTCCGTGCTATTAATTGTGATGGAATCAGAAAAGATCAATATTTTATATATTCATTGATTGAAGAAGTCATCAAAGAAGTTGGATCGAGAAATATTGTTCAAGTTATTACAGATAATGCAGCAGTATGTAAAGCAGCTAGTACATTGATACAACAAGCACATCCTCGGGTAAGAAATCATTTTTAGTTTTTATTCAAATGTTTATAAATTAATATTTTTTGCAGATTTATTGGACTCCATGTATTGTACATACTCTTAATTTGGCTTTCAAAGATATATTTAATCCAAGTGAAAAGGATGTCATGATCTATGGTGCATGTGGGTGGATTGCTGAAACAATTGCTTCTCTTGACTTGATTAGGAATTTCATCAATAATCATTCTAAGAGGCGTGCTATGTTGAAGAATTTTTCAAAATTGACAATACTTCGTGTAGCTTATACTCGTTTTGCTTCACACTATATTATGATTAAAAGGTTTCAGGATTTGAGGAGTGGATTGAGATCTTTAGTGATTTCTCCGGAGTGGTCAACTTACAGGTATGATAGTATTGAGAAGGCTTCATTCGTTCGAGAAAAGTTACTTAATGATGATATATGGGATTTAATAGATTATATTCTTATATTTTCAAAACCAATTTATGAGTTGATAAGAGAATGTGATTTGGTGAAGCCTTCTCTTAATCTCGTGTATGAAAAGTGGGATACTATGTTACTTCAAGTAAAAAAAGCAATTTTTTTGCATGAAGAAAGGAATGAAAGTGATGAGTCTAATTTTTGGAATGTGATTCATAATATTTTTGTCGGGAGACTTGATAAGTTATTAACTCCATTACATGCGATGTCTCATACATTAAATCCAAGGTACATAATTGCGTACTTTTATTTATACCACATTCAACTTGTCGATATTATACATTTTGTGTTTATTTGTCAATAATTTTCCAGGTGTACAACAAAGGAATGGCAATCACAACACCCGAATCTACCACCGTTGCAATCTGATTCAAAACTTTTCTCATTAAGGATGCAATGGATTGATGATTTTTTTACTGAAGATGATATCAGATTAAAGGTACTAAGTGAACTTGCAAGATTTATTGGTTGTTTGGAAGATTTTGGCAATCAAAGATCAATGGCTAGTAGAGCTAAGATGGAACCAATGGAGTGGTGGTTGGCTTACGGTGCTTATGCTCCTCATCTCCAAGCTATGGCTTTGAGATTATTAGGGCATGTTTCTTCTTCATCATGCTCAGAAAGAAATTGGAGCACATATTCTTTTATCCACTCATCACGAAGAAGTTCTTTAAATCCAAAGCGTGCTGAAAAATTAGTATATATTCATACTAATTTACGTGTTCTTTCAAGAAGTAAAGAAGAGTACGTTCAAGGAGAGACAAAAATGTGGGATATTGCAGGTGATAACGTTAGTGCAAGTGATGATGCTAGTGTTCTTGAAATGGCGAATTTATCTTTGGATGAACCTGATTTCGAAACTTTTTTGCTTCAAGAGTTGAATTTCGATGATGATGAAATTGAAATGAACTCTTAGAAGAGTTATGTACTTTTACTTTGATGAACTAATTTAGTATTGAAATATTTGGATATTTTTTGATCTTATCTTATTCATGAATTTAATTTAATTGAATTTTTATTTTAAATATTATTGTGGCGTGTCCTATTGGACACTGTTCAGAATCGATGGTATTTTGCGCGAATCTCCGAACTTTTACTAGTGTAAGGCGAGGCGACAGTTAGCCAAAAACCAAGTGGTTAAGGGTGGTGTGGTTGGGCACACGTCCACGTCTCCAGCCTTCCAAATCTCTCTGGTACTGCTTTCTCTTATCATCATACTCACCCACATTTGCTTTCTCAAAGGGTCAGAAAATGGCCTTAGCAGTCACCACTTGCAAGTCCATTCCTCTTCCGCCGCTCGGAAACGCCGGTCTCAGGATGCGACCTGACCGATTTGCTCTCAAATCGTCTTTCCTTTCTCCATCTCTCCGCCTACTCATGCCCTCAACTCTTTCCGCTGCCACTGCGCCTAGATTCTCCATGCGTGTGGCTTCCAAACAAGCCTATATTTGCCGTGATTGCGGGTTCAGTATCTTCTACAAAAATTTATTACATCTTATGATGATAATTGGTGGTTTTTCAATTGGAGTTAGATTGTAATGCAGGTATATTTACAATGACAAGACCCCTTTTGACAAGTTGCCTGATAAGTACTTTTGTCCTGGTATGTTTTGCTAAAGCATATTGAGATTCATTTGTTCATAATGTCTGGTCTCAACCTTTCAATGTATTTATTTACTTCAGTATGCGGTGCACCTAAAAGAAGATTCAAGCCTTATGAGAAAGCAGTGGCAAAAGATGCAAATGACATTGATGTAAGAAAATCCAGGAAAGCACAGGCAAAGAGAGATGAAGCTGTGGGGTATAAACTACTTACTTTCTTTCGCTTCTTCATTCGTTTCCAAATGATTCTTTTGAACTCTTGTTTGAAATGTGCTTTGGAATCTTCTAAAGGAACACTTATTGTGTAATTACTTGTGATTTTTTGTGTGCAGGCAAGCATTACCATTTGCAATAGCTTTAGCAGCTGCAGCATTAGTTGGATTATACCTTTACATTAACAGCACCTACCAAGGATTATGATTACTTTGTGGAGCTGTACTTGGAGTTTGGTGATGTTCATCTCTTATGAAAATTTCCATTCTTTATCATTTAGCAGTAAACTGCTTTGCAATGAACTTAAAGTGTTCCAGTAGAAAAAGTATTGTAACAGAGGAATTCAAATGAATTATCTATCTGTTTATCTGAAAATGGATCAGAATAGCTTTAGGCTGGACAGGTTTGAACTCGTTTCGGCCGCTGTTAATGAACGGTTCGACATGAACACTATAGTGATGATGTACACATTGAAACTGTTTAGCAAATGCTCAAGATGCATGAGTTAGTGATTTCATGTTGGTATAATTTCATGTTGAAATTATAGAGTGTGGTCGAAATTATGATGGGAAAATATGAACGAACGGAATTAAGGGAATTTAAAAGATTTGATCAAGTCATTATATGATGGTATCATATGCTGATATAAACTTAATCAATATTACTTATCTAACTAGTGTAGGACAAATTAAATAGTCCACCTCAAGTCTAATCATAATATTTAGGCTTGCGAATTGAAATGAATCAAACCGGTTCTGATACCATGTTGAAATTATAGAGTATGATCGAAATTATGATGGGAGATCGTAAATGAACGGATTAAGGGGAGGAAGCCACACATTTAAAAATTTGATCAAATGATTATGTGATGATATCATACACTCTTATAAATCTAATCAATCCACTTCTCTAACCAACGTGAGATATATTCAAGAGTCTCCATCAAGTACAACCATAAGGTTCGGTTTGGGTTTTTGAATTGAAATGAACCAACAAGTTTTGATACCATGTTGAAATTATAGAGTCTGGTCAAAATTACAACGAAAAGGAATTAATTAATTAAAGAGAGAAAACCACACATTTAAAATACTTGAACTTAAGTGAATACACACACCCTTATAAACGTAATTAATGTTATTTATCCGAGATAAATTCAAGAGCATCAATGCTTTAACATCAGCCTAACATTGGGCATAACTGGTATTCTGGGAAATTTCAACCGAAATATCTGTAGACTGGAAAATTTCAACTATTTTCAAGACCAGTTTTAAAAAATGGTTCGTATGTTAATGATATTATTTAAAATCTCTTAGTAATATCAGACATAGTAAAATATAATCAAACTTTAATTGTACATTAAAGTTAAAACTAGCGTGGGTAGAAAGTAGTAATGGATGCCTGATTCATAGAGGGATCTTTTAATATAATCTGCCTAGCCTTAGATGAGTCTGAAGATTCTAAAGCAAAGGCTGGTTGATAAGGAAGAGGCATGGTGATGGAGAAGCTCTTAAGCATAAGTAAAACCGAAGCCATTGTTGGTCTATCTGTTGCATTAGTTTGAACACACAATAAGCCAATATGAATGCATCTCAATATATCCTGCAACGAACCTGAACCCGAACCCGAACCCGAACCCGGTTTCAACACAGGGTCTATAATACTTTCTGCTCTTCCTTCTTGCCAATTTCTCCAGGCCTGTAATAACTTGTCAAAATGAGTAATGGAGCACAAAATGTACTGTGATTTTGTTGACACTTACAAAATTCAGCATATCTTCTTGTGTGTTCTCCATCATGAACAAGTTGTTCTTCTGTCCGCTAATGATTTCGAGTACTAGAACTCCGAAACTGAATACATCTACTTTAACTGAGATTTGGCCGTGAAACATGTATTCTGGAGCCAGATATCCACTGCAAAATAGTCTCTCAATTAATTATCTTACAAGAATGCAACTAGTTTAAGGCGCTTACGGTGTTCCGGATATTCTACTTGTACTGTTGTAACTTTCATCACAAATAAACAGCTTTGCTAAGCCAAAATCTGCAATTTTTGGGTTCATATCACCATCTAATAAGATGTTACTTGGTTTGAGATCACGATGAATGATTCGGAGACGCGAATCCTCATGCAAGTAAACAAGTCCTTTAGCAATGGCTTCGATGATCCTTTGTCTTTTATCCCAATCAATCTCAGCACGCCTGATTGGATCTATGAGCAAGTAATTATGAGTATAATCTAAAGAGATTGTTGCAAAAACATAATATTTACCAAAGATGAACTGGTCCAGGCTTTTATTCTTGACAAATTCATATATCAAAAGCCTCTCTTTTCCTTGTGATGCAAATCCATATAACTTAACCAAACTTCTATGTCGAAGTTCAGCTAGAAGCAAAACTTCATTTTTGAACTCCACGTCTCCTTGTGATGAACCACCTGATAATCTCTTCACGGCTATTTCTTGTCCATTTTCAAGCTTTCCCTAATAGACAACACCAAATGTGTTTTGATGTGTGTTTTGAATAATGTAATGCTCATTATCTATCTACCTTATAGACAACACCAAATCCTCCATGTCCTATAATGTTGGCCTCAGAGAAATCATTTGTCGCTGCCTTAATGTTGCCAAAGTCATATTGCAATGATTGTAATGTCATAATCTCATCATTCTCTCCTTCACAACATTGAAAAATGTCATCCAAATTGTTAAAAATGTCACTGAACTACATTTGTTGCTACGAAGAAGGTAAGAAATATTAGGTGACGTTTACCTACGACCCTCAACTCACGAGCTGTGTAAAGAACATGTCTTATATGTTACGAAATTGCAAATATAATACATTTTTTTAGCAAAAATATATATTTTTAGCCACCAACTTCAATTAAATGCACATAATACAACTCAAGTTACTAATATCGTTTATCATTGACACTTTAATAAACTCGTTAATATTTAATATTTTATATACAATTCTCGAACATCAATGTAAATTTTGTATAATTTTTCAAACGAGTCTTATTTACGTACTTTGTGAGAGGTTTTCAAATAGTTTTCAACTTACGAAAAACCGGAAGCTAGAATGTCAGTGGTAAAAAGCAAATAAAATTAATAAATTTATGTATGTAATTTAGTAAGTTAGAAGTATATTCTTTACATATTTAGTAACTTAGAGGTTAATTATGTAATTTTTTCAACAAATATTTACCTGTAGCTCCTTCTATGATATCTTTCTTCTTCTTCTTCAAAACGAATGCAATTGACACTAAAACTACACAGGCAACCACTGGGACAACGACTCCAATGGCGATAATTCGAGTTCTACCTGAAAATAAAGCTCCGGGGTTACTTTCACTTAAAAAACTCTAAACCCAGATGGAAATAAAATAAAGACCTGGAGATGGCGGCGGCGGTGGCGGGGAAGAAATTAACGCCGGAAATGGCGGGTATTGCGGCGAACTTGGGTAAGATGGGGGAGCCAAGAACAAGGCCTGAACTTGCTGAATCCTAGTGAAATTGAAGTATTGGTAGTTTGTATAATGTAAGGAGCAACTTGGGCTAAATACCGATACTCCAATGGATCCATTACAGCATTCTGGTATTCGTTGGGCAGCTTCAGACAAACACTGAGAGCAATTACTAGAAGAAAGATCAGGCGTGCACTCCACAACAGAATAAATTCTTTGGAAATCTGGTCCAGTAGTATTACCCGCAGCAATCTTCAACACAGAATTACCAGCAGCAGCCTCGTTTTGCAAATTTACCAAAAGCCTATTGAGATCATCATTGAATCTTTCAACGCTATAAACTTTCTCTTCATCCCAATACATTGTTGTATGATCAACATCTAGAACACCCAATAAGGATCCATTTGTATATTGCACAGTGCAAAAGTATTGATTATAAATAACAGCTTTCATGTTCAATTGACATGATGCGAGAACATGAAATGTAGCGTTCCCAATACAACTCCGACACTGATCGAGTTGTATATCGGGACGGCATAAGGCGGTGGCGCTGACCTTATCTGGGAACACACCAGTTGATGTTAGGTGTGGAGATCGATATTGATATCGATCGGTTACACTTAGACAAGGACCGATCGGCATGTGGTCGATCGGGGCACACATGGAAGACGGGATGATTGGTATTGGTACCGATCGGTCGAGGACCGAAGTACGCAATACCGAATGTAACAAAAAGGACCGAAGCAATCGGTAGAGGACCGATGACACGTGACCCGAAGATATGAGATGGAGGCAATCGGTCGATGACCGAACTGAGATATGGTGGGGCTCATTAGTCAAAGATATCGGCAGTTATGGAAAGAGATATTGAAGGAAATAATATCATATCATATCAGTATATATGGACGCATATATATGATTTGATTATGAATAATCATATATGGAAATATGATCAAATATTAGGAATATTTGTTTGTNAATTACTAGAAGAAAGATCAGGCGTGCACTCCACAACAGAATAAATTCTTTGGAAATCTGGTCCAGTAGTATTACCCGCAGCAATCTTCAACACAGAATTACCAGCAGCAGCCTCGTTTTGTAAATTTACCAAAAGCCTATTGAGATCATCATTGAATCTTTCAACGCTATAAACTTTCTCTTCATCCCAATACATTGTTGTATGATCAACATCTAGAACACCCAATAAGGATCCATTTGTATATTGCACAGTGCAAAAGTATTGATTATAAATAACAGCTTTCATGATCAATGGACACGATGCGAGAACTTGAAAAGTAGCGTTCCCAATACAACTCCGACACTGATCGAGTTGTATATCGGGACGGCATAAGGCGGTGGCACTGACCTTATCTGGGGACACGCCAGTTGATGCGTAGTAGAATCCAGTTTCATTGATATTTGAACGGAGGGAAGAAAGCGTAGAGATAAGATTTCTCTTGTAGATACTATTTCTTGTGTAGTTTCCATTGTTTGGAGAACACCATGGCGTATTTTGAGCTCCGAGGTTTCTTATCAACATCAAGAAGAACACAAGGCATCTGCAAGAAAATCCCATGACTCCAATGATCAATGAACTGGACTTGACGATACTTGATTATATATATAATAACTAATTGCCAAACGTGGACTTGCTCAACGCAAACAAGCGCATGCTTTCTATTACATATTTAAAATTAGAAAATGACGTGTTTGTTAAAAAAAAAATTGTTATTTTGGTAAATTTGATCTCAAATTTTAATTTAACACAAATAGTCCTCATAGTTTAATAGTTTTGATAAAACAATTTTCAAAGCTTCCCAAATTTGGTATATTTGATCAACGTTAGTCCTCAAAGTTTGATAATAAATTTTGTCACACATTAAAATTTGAGAAATATATTTGTCAAAATTTATGAAATATGATGACTGGTTTTGCGTTCAAAATTTATGAAATATGATGACACACATTAAAAAATAATGTTTGGGCACTAGTTTTGCGTTCAAAATCTTTGAAGACTAGATTTTTGCTATAATTAATAAACATTGAGACCAAATTTTTGACAATTCATACAAACTTTGGAGGTATTAAATGTTATTCGTTCATTTAACTTTGAATGAATATTTTATATACACGTATATTGTATATAAAATAATATAAGAAAACTACCTTGTAAGTTGAACAAATAATTAGATTGAACATATTTTAGTTCAACTTTTCAATGGTATGATTTAGTAATGCATTAAGGACCGTTAAGGAAATCTTTTGAAAAAACTATGTTGATATCAACCTACTTTGATAAATGAGTATTTTAACTTATATACATTCATATATTAAAAATATATATATATATGTAAATAAATATTAATATTTACGATATAATATTTATTTGTGTAATTAATATTTTTAAAATAAATTATGAAAGAAACTATCAAAATAATTTTATATAACATAATTTTCATTTTCTAATCTCTTGAGTACTTGATGAGCGCAAATAGACCAGTTTGATTAGTTGCTTTAAATTAAATCTCATTATGATGACCCAACATATGTGTAATATAATACAATACAATTAATTTCTATTATTCGAGTGGATATTAGAGTTGATGTGGTTTGAAAAGTATTAAAATACATAATATAGACTTGGAGTTTGAAGAGATCAATGAATTTGTATTAGACCGAAAGGTAGTTGAGTATTAAAGTTGATGTGGACAATAACCTCATTGCGATGAATCAGTCCACTATTTTATATAATAGTTATACCAATTAATTTTCTAAATAAAATTAAAAAGGTCAATATTTATTTTTGAAATTGTAAAAAAATCAAATTGTTATTATTCTATATAAAGAAGATAAAACTAAATTCCTTTAACAAAATAAACTAGTTATTGAAATTAAATTCGCAGCATTCTCAAATATACAATACAAATGTTTTAAAAGTTTTTTTTGCACCGTGTGGTGTGGTGGCCGTGGTTAAATCCCATTTCTTGGACATTATCTTTCAATGTGTATTTCTTTTCATGTTTTCTTAAGTTTTGCAGACCAATCTAATATTATATGTTTATAAGTCAATCATAAGTAAAATCTTTGGAAAAATTTCATTTTTAATTTCTCAAATTTTCTCCGAAATCAATTTTGATCCTGAATTCATATTAAGTTCTTCCAATTTCATATATTATAGGGTTTAGTTCAAATACCATTGAACTCAAATAAGTATAGTAATTATAATAAAATAAAGTTTAATCATTTATAAACCAATGTTTTAATTAAATTTTTTGATTCTATACTAAAAATAATTTTTCGATGAAACTACTGCAAAATTCAAAACGCAAATGTATGTGTTAAGCATTACATTTATATAGTTCGGTATAACGATCATCAATATTGATGAGAGCTCCGGAGCCTAGTATCCCGAACTGGTGGAGGTCCAAGTCATTCTGGACAGGCCCATACGACGGAAGATGAACCTAAGAGACTTAAGATCCAATATTTGGCAAGAGTTCGACCCAGTTAAGATAACAGGACCCGAAGGCCCGCATAGCTAAGGAAGTACGCAGACCCAATTAACTAGCAGGACCGAATGTTACGCTAGCAACGGCCTAAGGTTGCTTCGGGGACCGACCATTTGGATTGGTCCAAAACGGTTACAGGCGGGCAGCAGCCATGCGTTTTGTTACGTGGTAACGACATTGTCAGAGGCGGTTACAGAGCGTTTTCCAAACATGGTTTCCCCTCTATAAATATGAGATCAAATGACTAACTCATAAGGTCCATTTTTCTTGCATGCAGTCGTTATTATCTCTCTTTGGCTCTCGCGTTTTCTCCCTTAGTCATTTTCTCAGCCTACTTCCTCTGTAATTAATTGTAAACTTCACTGTTCGATTAATGAATTCAACTAAGAGTAAGAATACTCTTAGCTATGTGGTTTTTTCCTATTTCTCAAGGGTTTTCCACGTTAAATCGCATGTTCTATGTTTTATTTGCATTTTAATTATCGTTCCCGCAATCTAAACAAATTTCAAAATCAGGTTCAACCTATTGTGGACCGATTTACTGTTGGTATCTAGGTCTTTTTTACTGCAACAAATATATATATTAATTGTTAACTTAAAACAATTATTTTAATCATTTAATTATGTACATCTTTATAAAAATAAATAAAAATTTAATCAAAATCGAAGAACCCATCATATGATAATGTGTAGTGTGATACATAGGGAATATGATTGATTATATATGTATAAATTCATTTAACAATAATGCTTTCAATATTGGTTGGAATTTAGAATTCCTTGCTGGTGAACCACATGACACCAGTATCTTCAATATTAAAATATTCAGTTTTAAAATGTATTTATTTCTTTTTTGGGTGTATCTAAAATACCCGGGCTCCAACAAAAAATGTGATACATGGGTGTATCACCCCGACAATTGATGTATATGTCAATATGCCGGCGATATAACCGGTATAAAGATAATGTTTAATATATAAATTTGTAATTTGAATTTTTATTCCAAGATTTCGATAAAATTTGGGTCGTTTAACCCAAATTTTTTTTTATTAGAGTTCAATGTTTTCAGAAATTTAGAATATGTGTTTATAAATGATGAAACTTAATTTCACAATAATAATTATTATTATTTGAGTTTAAGGGTATTTTAGTAATATTGGTCTAAAATTGATTTTGAAGAAAATTTGAGTGATTAAAATGATTTTTTTTATTAAATTATTATACAATTCTAAAAATTCGAAATCACTATTCAAAACACAATTCATGAGTTTGCATGACTATTTTTACCAACTTGTTCTTATTGATTGAAATATAAAAGAATAGTGTTGGATTAAGACATTGTTTAGACAAGATGGACATGCTCTACCTAAGATGGAGGTGTTCAACCCACTATATGGTATGACCTAAGAACACTAAAGTCTAAACAAGGAAAGGAAAGCAATCCAAGTAATGTAGGCTCTCAAGAGGCTCTATCCATGTACACTTAGTGTGTGTTCTACACAAATTATATAATTTATAATTAGAATGCAGAATTAGAATGTATAATTAGAATCTGCGTAGTGTTCTGTATAAATATATAATGAATTATAAAATGCAAAAACGTTCAGCAAAAATATATAATGTGAATCGATTTATAATATAAAAAATAATTATATCTGAAATTACAATTCTAAACTAAAATAATATTTGTAAATACAAAATAAATTAGTAATATTTTTTTATTAAAAAATCTTATAATAAAAAATAAAACAAAAATGTTGAAGACGATATTATCTAATAAGAAACTAAACAAATGATATATAAATGTTAAATTATAGAAAAACAAAATTTATTATTATGAAAAAGATAAATATTTGATTTGAAATAAAATATATATATGTGAAAAATAAACTATTGTTTGTCTCTAGCCACCAAATTTTTAATAATTTAAAAACATTGTTCCAAAATTTGTAAATAGTATACAAAACCTCCGAAGTTGATATAATGCGTGATGTTAACCATAAACTTTTAAATGTTGTAAATATCATATTCTTAAAGTTTAAGAATTGTGTGGTTGACCCTCAAACTTCCATAACCGTTTATATTGAACTCTAATACTCGTTAATATTTAAGTTGACCCCCCAATCAATAATTTGTATTAATCAATTAACCTTAAAAATATGAAATGACTAATCTCTAATCTTTGCAAAATTTAAAAATAATGCATAAATTATCAAAGTCATTTATACGAAAAAGATGAAAACTGATATTATTAACTAGATAGTCATTCTTGAATGACTTTGAAACTTCGAAAGCTTCTCATATAATTTACAAACTTTGGGAGCATAGTATTTACATTATTTTAAACATTGAGGGCTAATGCCGTAATATTCTCATGAAAAATAATCAGCAGAATGCATAATGCATTTTTAGAATCAAGTTTAAACTTGATTATGCATTATTGTTGAAATAGAAGAATGCATTATGATGATAATTTATAATCAGAATTTAAAATGGATACTGTTCTATATCAAAAAACAGATTATGCATTTTATAATGCATAATTCATTTTCATAATTTATGCAGAACACAACCTTAGGGTAGGCTTAACTGTAACATATCTGAAAATAGCTAAAAGAGAAGAGTAGGAGGTTACGGTAGAAGGGGGTCGAATAGTTGATAAGTAATAGGGAAGGATAGAAAAAACGGTATGGAGTCGGAAAAACTAAGTAAAGATACAAGGAGCTAAGTGTGGGAAATCATATTGAAGAGATAAGCGCCAAGGCAAGACACGACATGATCAAACTTGACCAAGTCAACACTATGTCAAGGCACGATATGAGCACGGTGCGACCAAGTCAATGCTGCGTCAAGGCACAACCTTGACCGAGCATGACTAAGTCAAGACAGCGACAAGGCAGGGCACGACCTGGAAGCGACCGAGTCAATTCTGCGGCATGATCGGGCGTGACCGCGTCAATGCCTTGACCGGGCGCAACATGAACGGGAGTTTTGCGCAAAATACCACCGATTCCAAACGAGTACTGAAATTTACCACAATTCGCGTTAGCGAATCGCGAATTGCACTTTTTGCGTAATTCGCGATTGCCTAACGCGAGTTGTATTTGGCTGAATAAAATTTTTAAAAAAATCAATTTTTTGTATTTTAGCGGTCGATTTAGGCTATCGCGAATTGAGGCTTGCGAAACTGCCTCAGCCCTTCTTTCTTGCTCGCGTTTTGGTAAATTGACTCGCGTTAGCCTAACGCGAGCAGAAAGACGGTCGCTTTAGGCTAACGCGAATTCAGTCTTACGAAACTGCAGCAACCCTATTTTTCCTTATTTCCTGCGTGTAAACCTAATTTATTCTCTGAATCGCGAACCGTAAACACCAAACGCGACTTCCTCCCGACGAACATTTTCCGGTTACTCCCGCACGGGCATTCGACCAAACAACTCCGGAGTTATCGATTTAACACCTCCTACTGTCGAAGGTATGTATTTTAGCCATATTTCGGGTTTTTGTTTAGAGCAAACTTTTGATTTTGTTACGAAAATTTGTTATGATTCGATTTTTAGTTACGATAGTATTTGCGATAATTTGATTATTTGTTATGATATTGGTTGTTGTGTTTTCTTTAGCTATAATTTTAATTGGGGTGAATTGACTAATTACGATAATAGTTGTTACAATTGGATTAATTACGACGATATTAGTTGTTCAAAATATGATTTTTTCGATAGTAGTTGCGGTGATTTGATTACTTGTTAATATTTGTTGCGGTGATTTGATTATGTATGATTTTAGTTTCGACGAATTGATTAGTTGTGATGTTTATTGTGAAAATATGATTTTTTTCGATAGTTGCGGTGATTTGATTATTTGTTGATATTTGTTGTAGTGATTTGATTATATATGTTTTTTGTATAGTTTTAAAATGACACACCATACCCAACAACCCATCGATTCGAGTGTGTTGACCCTTCAAGAGAGACATTTAAGTCATCGCGTTTTAAGCGGTGATAAAACTGTCCGGCACTTAATATTCAAGCATTGGGATGGAACCTTAAGAGATTTAGAAGTTACACGTAATGTTGCCCAAGTTTTAGATCGATGGGGCTTTTACGGTGTATTTAAGACATGCAAACTACAATTGGACCAACATTTATTGACTGCGCTGATTGAGCGATGGCTACCAGAAACGCATACTTTTTTCCTACCTTCTGGTGAAGTAAGTTTTATGTTTGTTTTGTATACCGTTCACAATTAATAAATTTGTTATATTACTTTTACGACTTTGGAGGCGGCTGTTACCCTACAAGATGTTTATGTCATTTGGGGGCTGCTCATCGATGGTACTCCCATTGTCAATCGTAGACGGGTTAGGACAGATTCTGAATGGTTAGGGTTCATGAGAGATAGATTGAGTTAGACCGCGACAACAGACGAGATAAAGGGCAGATGTTTTGTTTTAGGTAAGTTAGGGGACTATGTGGTTGAAGCTGCACATGCAGTGAATATGAATTCAACTGACAATGAAGTATTGCGGTAAAGTTCATATTATATTTACGGTTTTGATATATTAGGTTGGAATAATACATTATTTGTCGCAGTTGTGCTCGTGCGATTGTCGCGTTATTAGTATGCATAGTGTTATTTCCAGATACGCACGAAGATCAGGGTAAGTTAATGTTGCTAGATCATTTAGCGGATGATGATGAAATCCCCCAACTAAGTTGGGGATCAGCTGTGTTGGCGTACTTGTATCGATGTCTCTGTGAAGGTGCTATGGGACGTCGATCGCTTGGAGGCCCGATGCGTTTGCTAATGGTATTTGAAGTTATTTATTTTTTGTTATAGTTTTGCATTCTTTGGCGTAGATTACATTCTTTCGTTATTTATAGATTTGGGCTTATAGTCGAATACCAAGTATATGTCCTGAACAAAAGCATATATTTCTTAATCATGGTTATGATCAGACATGCAGGATGGTCTTTGGCTACATGTGCGAAATAATGTATTTCCTTTGCTAATAGGTTGTTGCTATTTGGCATAATTACCGTTTTTATTTCGTAGGTATGTAGCGACGATGATACGGACTCGAGTACCAAGCCATCAACTGCTAATATGTCGTGATGCGCTGGATTTAATACGTTGCAATGGGGTAACACTTTGTTTATTTTATTGGTTTAACAAAATATCATTACTAACACTAATTTCGATATTTTTAGTTTAATTGGAATCCATACACTACATTCCCAATGGAGGACTTTAGTCAAGAAACGCAGGCTTTGTGGATCTATACCGGGCCGATGATATTTTTTGGGGTTGTGGAACCTCATAATATCGATCGTGTTCGAAAGCAACTTGGCTATTCCCTCTGCATTCCACGACCTGTCGATTGTCGTTATGATGCCACGCATAAACATTGGAAAGAAACGGGACAAACTTGGGAGATCATTAATTGTGAAGAGGTGAATCGTTGGACATCACGCTTTGATTCTCTTTACGATCCCCGAGACGACCAATCATCGGATGATGAATACTTCACTTGGTACCATAGGATAGCAGTGCTAATCCTCGGTACACGTAGTTCAGAATCATCAGGTTGGCGTGGAGGGGTTGCACAGCCAGTATTATATGAGGTATTAGGGTCTAGTATGAGTGTTTATTTAAATACTTCTAATTTCATTTTTATATAAATTAACAGGCAGCTCAGCTCGAAGTACTGTCTCAGACTGTAGAGCGTGNCAGGAACCATGCACTAACTCATATGCACGTTGGACCCCATGCCAAGCTTTATCATACCCAACATTGAATGCATATCTATCGTGCATTTGTTTTATAGCATCTTGAACTTTCAATCCTGTAAAAAAAATAAAATTAGAACTCCTATAACATGTACACATATCTATAATACATACATTCTTTTTTGTTCCATATGTATTCCACCATATCACGAGCGATAAAATTCATTGTCATGTTGCGGTGCTTACCACTCACATTACCGGCACCACAAGAATGAGGAATATAACCTCTCGAAAATTGTCAGACCTTATCTCTAGCATCACACCTTACTCGAAGATGAAATACACAGTTTGTTTGTTCCTTTAAAAAACACTCAAGCATCCAGTACTGTGGTGTGCTATCTACAACCCTAAACTGATATCGGCGGACGATATGAAAGTGGCAAACAACGAACTGGACATCTGATTTATCTTTGAAACCCATTCCAACAACAAGATTTGGATTGCATAGTTTGTATGAAGAATAAACTCGCCGAGATTTTGCATATGCAAAGTCATCAGCTACCACATCGTCTCCTAAGGAATAAGTACTTGAACGAATATCGGGAGAAACTCCCGACAATAGGTGTGCTAGCCTAGAAACATCGACAACAGTGTGAGGCAATGGATCATCCTCTATTCTATTGTCAGCTCGAGGTAGCGGAGGTTCAGCTTCAGATTCATCAATATCTGAATCTATTACTGGAGCATCGTCATGATTTTCAACATTTGTGTTGAATTCTGGTGGCATACCTACAACAATAAATATTGTATACTAAAAGTGTAATGAATAATAACATAACATTTTATTATAAAAAACCTGGATTCCCTTGACTCAACAATAACTCCATGAAAGAAGATGATTCTGCCATTTGAGATGGATCATAACTCTGATACATGTTATAATTCCAAAACGGATCCATAACCTTCAAGTAAAAAAAATACATCAACACGAGAAATAATTAGTCACATATAATATAATAACTAATCAATTTGTCACAAATAATATCGTAAAAAATCAAATAGCTACAACTAATCAATCGTAACTAATCAATTTAGCAAATAAAGTTATACAAGTTTAAAATAAGTACCAACACAAATCGAGGAGGCAAAAAAAGCGGGTTGAAGATCTTTCGATTTGATTACTAACAAAAATATGACAACTACGAAAGGAGGAATGTTGGGATTGGAAAAATTTCGAAGAAACCGCGAGAGCTTTTCGTATGAAACCCGAAACCTAAACACCCAAATCGAAAAGCTCTCGCGGTTTAATAATCAATTTGGGTTTAATAATTTGGGTTTAATAATCGAAAAGCTCTCGCGGCAAAGACGGTCGCTTATGAAACCCCCAGTTTAATAAGACTTAATTCGCGTTAGCCTAAAGCGACCGTCTTTCTGCTCGCTTTAGGGTAACGCGAGTCAATTTACCAAAACGCGAGCAAGAAAGAAGGGTTGAGGCAGTTTCGCAAGCCTCAATTCGCGAATACAAAAAAATTGATTTTTTTGTAAATTTTATTCAGCCAAACGCGACTCGCGTTAGGATTCGCGAATTATGCAAAAAATGCAATTCACGATTGGCTAATGCGAATGGTGGTAAATTTCAGTACCGGTTCAGAATCGGTGGTATTTTGCGCAAAACTCCAACATGAACGAGCACGGTCAAGCATATAGTTGCGATAAAGGCGTTGTGGGACCAAGCTCGGTCAAGGCCCAAGGTCACTGGCGGTTGCGATAAGGTCGGGCCTAAGCGAGGCATACCTTGCCTATATAAAGTGGGCAGCCTCAAGCACTTAGATGAGAGAACCACAAGTGCTAAGGATAGTCGGGGTCGAGCAAGGGGTGGGAAAAAGGCGAAAGAAGTTAAGGGTCCTTAGTTTATGTGATCATAAGTCATTTGTAGGGAGTTGTGGCAGTGGACACTGAGAGGCACATGCAATCGGGCGGTGGCAACTGCGGGGTTCGTACCAAGGCGGATGCGGTGGCATGTTGGCAGGGCAGTCCCTAGCACGTTACCGATCATGGAAGTAGCAGAGATCAGGACTCGGCGTGGTAGGGCCTAATCATGGCAAGACGAGCATTGGCCGCTCACATTAGGTAAGACGTGTGTTGAGCATACGCATCATGGAAGACGAGCGATGGGTTTCCGCACGATGACGCCACACACATGCGATGGCAGGATCAGACCCTTGGCCAAGGAATCTCCGATGGCAACATGGCATCCCACGGTAGGAGCCGAATGGGTCGCGTTGCTTGCAACATGATACGAGGATGTAGGTGATTGATGCTGGAAGACTAAGAGAACCGAAGGCACCACTGTATTGGACGCAGGTGAGCCAACTTACCTCGGGTCCATGATGGGCCATTGAGGTTTGAGCGAGTCTGCCCGAGCAGAGACTTCGGACAAGACGTTACTGGGGAGTGCACGGAGATACGAAGACTGGGCGCTCGTGAGGTCCAGGTCGCTCTAGCTTGTCTGGGGCGCTAAGGCGCAGGGCAGGATCGAGCGGGAACATGCAATGGCATCACTCGTATCATAAGATACTAGAAACCAAATGAGACTAAATGAGTGATTTATAAATTAGTGTTTGAGTACCCTTGCTGAGATTTAAATCTCATATAAGTGTTTATGCATTTTCAGATTCGAAGGATCTGGAGATCGGTGGCGGTGATGCGGACTAAGATGCACCCATGTTGTTCGAGGGGCACAATACTTAGTACTTTTATTATTGATGATACGAGACCTTATTACTTGAGACTTAAATTTTAACGTTGTTAAATAAAAGCATGCTTGTGTCCTTTATTTACATAGAAACACATCATCGTGGGGCACTGCCGACTGTCGCTCGTGCGTTGCCCTAGCGAGGTGTGGGTCGTGACACTTAAAGGGTTTAAGAGGGATACAAGTCTTAAGGAAACTAAAGGTATTATGATATGTACACATCCATGGGAAAACATTATCATTTTTAAGGACATAATAACTATTAGTGGCGATGAATGAGGAGTGAATAAAACACAATTCAAGTCCTAGAGAGATTTATAAGTATCATATTTTAATGAAGGAAAAGGAGGTGGATTACGGGACCTCTAGCTAACTGAATCCAAGAAGGATTCTTGGATCTTTTACTAGATTGTTGGCCAACTTTTTCGTGATAGATTTTCATTTGTTAATTATTTCATGCACTTAGAACCTCTTGAATTCTGTACGTGACTATCATAGTTTATCTACCGAAAAATTCTTCTTTCGACAGTGTGGTTCTTCCATCTTCTTTAAGGTTTTCCACATAAGAATTTGTGTCTTCATCTCACATTCTAACTTTTTTTGTCTCAACAACAACATATAAATTTATGTTCGTTGAATAAAAATTGTCAAAGAACCATGTGATTGTTGGTACCATTTTAAAAAGAACTATAACAATTTGATATCGTTGGTGAGAAGATTCGCGAAAACTCATTGAGAGTTTTCTTTCCCTGCTAGTTTAATGTCCTTTTTCTTGCAAAAACATAAAACATAATAAAACCGCAAATTGTCTAGGAACGCATGCAGTTTCCTTCCTGAATTGGGACTTAGAACGATCCCGGTCTATATCCAGGATTTCCATTTTATTGACATTCCGATGACCGACCAAACTCATGAGGAAGTAGAGGCTCTAGAGATTGTTGATTGATGAACTCGAGACCATGTCATTTCTTATATGGATGGATTCGATTGTCACGTATTTGGCGAATTGTATCCTTCCTGAAGACCGGCTTGAGGCTAGGAAGAGAGAGGTACTATCAAGGAGATATGTCCTTATTGTAGGGCATTTATACAAGAAAACTTTTGAAGTACAGCTTTTGCGATGTTTGAATCTAGTGGAAGCTAGTGCTACTCTTACCAACCTATGAGGGGATATGCATGATCTATCATCAGGTCATGAGAGCAAGCTACTTTCGGCCAATCTTAATGTCAAATGCTAGGGAATTCACAAGATAATGTGCAACTTGTCAATATCATGTGTCGATCTCGCAGCAACCAGGTTGCCTCTTGTTGGCCACTACATTGCCCGGCTAGCTTAATGGAGAGGGAATTTGTTGGATATTTGTACTTAAGTTTCTTGTTTAAAAAGAAGTAAATAACACTCAAGTTTTAGAGTGATATACGATCTCGATACTTATCTTATAATCGATCGTCTCGGCAATCCACTATGGGACCTATAGTTTCAATTAACACAAAAAGAAATTTAGTAATGTTCACAAATTGAGAACACAACTAACAGTAGGCAAGTAAGCACATAACAGTAACCTCACTATTAACTAAAACAGTAAATAGTAGGGTTAGAGATGCTCAGTTTCACAGTTGTCGCTACGACCGTGTTTATCACCTACACGGAGTCTTATTTAAGGCTTTTTTGTTTATGATATCTTTCTTCAGATCTATAGAGTTCTCGTTAGTTTCTTAGTAAGTAAGCCTGAAACTCAACAAATCATTAGTAGATTTCAGGCAAAAGTTAAACAGACAGTTTTACCTCATTACCGAAGCATTCAAAGAGTTTTATCACTCAGATCTCAAACCAGGGGTTCAAGAAGTGAGTCTAACAGTCACCGCAGTCGACTAGGGACTGTTCAAGTTCAATTAGTGAGCAAGAACATGTCTAGTTCGTAACAGTCACAAGGAACATACTAAAAGACCTCAGTCGCAGAGAGCCACTCAACCGTCAAAGTTCAACGCATGAACAGAAACGATTTCAAGCACACACAGTACACAACTGTCTCAAGAACCTGTCTTGTTTCTAGACTGAGGTAGAGATCTAAACACTCACAAGGTAGCAAGAACGCAGGCTGTCAATACACCACTCCACACACAACTACGCAAGAATCCTCATTCGCATTGGTCTATGTATCAGAAGTGACTAGTCATGTCGAGGTATCAATCATGTCTCCTTGAATCGAGAAGTATGAAAACTACCTTAATTATGATAGAATGTCGCTTAATCTAGAGCTATTTGAAGAAAAACACGAGGATGTGTACCTCCAGATGTGTTCCTACCAAAATACTATAGAGTGGGCTCATAATAAATGGGTATGGACAAAGAACTCTCAAAAGTCTACTTAGTTTTTAGAAGCGTTTCTGGTCTAGAAGTATGTTGGAAAGCTGGACTGAAACTGGGAAGGCACGTACCACATCCTCAAGAACTTAGGTGGAGGTGCGGACTAAATGGCGAAGAGGTTCCCCACACTTGGAATATAATGAACTTGATGCAGTATTTCTTGTAAACCCCGATCAATATTACACAAATCTACCCTTTCAAATATTTTCATTCTTTAATAAAGTTGGCGTCCTATTGGTTGGACTAACCTTTCCCGATAGGGAACTTTGCGAAACCTAGATGGTCAAGACTATAGACGGGTATGGACTAGTGATCGCTCTGGCAAGGTCAGACACATCCAGAAGTTATCAGGAACTTAGTCCCAACAAGAACTTGTTAGCAATGACCTATAGGGCGATGAGTATTAGAACCTAACTGGTTGATCATCTCATTAAGTTAAGTGAATAAAGGGGATAAGATAAACGAAGCATTTTTAGAGGGAAACAAGAAAAAGGAGCCTGACTTGGACCTAATTAAAAGAACCGGGGCTCCAAGATCATCTTCAAGTCTCCATAATATGGAGATGGGTGTGAACTTGGTTGAAAAAAGTTGGGGCTCCTCCAACGGTTTGAGTGAAAGTAAAAAGACCGCTCTAATACTTGAATATGGAGGATGACTAGAGTTATGCAATTAGTATAATTTGATTATGAGGTACTCGATTCGATACTTAGTAATTAAAGGATGAAATTTCTTCAATTAATGATGATTTTGATGTTGGTGTTATTAAGTCATTTGAGCCCGATGAAAACTTGGATGTTAAAAGTAGAAAATTTTCTAACTAAAGGTGCAGTTAAGACTAGTTTCATTATGCCGGCTTAGGGAGTTATGAATAGAGTATTTGTATTCATTTGAGCAAGATTTATAAAATACAAAGGTCTGTGTAGAAAATACAAAGGATCGTGAACGAGTCTCCTGATGTGTACCCTATTGTTCCTTGTTGGTTTCCCAAGCACCGAACTGATCTTTGTGCAGCTGCTCTTAGCGCCTCTACGGTTCTCTATCATCTAGGTCAGCATCCGCTCCATCTAATCAAGAAGATGATAATTTGGATCATCCTCTAGGAACACTTCATCCATGATGAGAGTATGACTAAACTCTTCATCTAGTGTATAGGGTTAAACCTTTCCTGGCGAACATCCGTTAGATCAAGTTCAAACAACCGCTAGATCTTGCTATGGTGGATCTTCAGGATTTCAAAAACGGCAACCCGGTACACTACATTAGACATGGCGGACATAAGGTGGACTGGGAAAAAGCTAGAAGGCTTTCCCATGATGGAAAAATCCCATCTAGAGAAGAAAAAATTCATGCTATCCGTAGTCGGATCGAATTAATGCGATGAGAAAAAAACGTAAATTAAGAAAAGT
The DNA here is from genome assembly GCA_009725065.1 of Utricularia reniformis. Lineage (NCBI taxonomy): Eukaryota > Viridiplantae > Streptophyta > Magnoliopsida > Lamiales > Lentibulariaceae > Utricularia > Utricularia reniformis. The sequence continues at coordinate 223,641 of RWGZ01000221.1, forward strand.
ATAAGACACAAAATTTAGCATGGAAACTGAAAACGGGAAAACCACGTGATCGATAAACCTCAATCGTGAACTCAATATCACAAGAAGAATATGAAACAATATGTTATATCCTTGATTGATTTTTACAATTGCTATCATGATTCCTCTATTTATAAAGTCCAGATAAGTATTTAATCTACGGAAACAATGTTCTCTTTTCATATCTTTAACCGCATCTTCTATATATCTAGTTAGTAAGATATATTTCCATATCTTCTTCTATATATGTAATCATCAGAATATATCTCAATATCTTTTTCTATATATGTAACCAACAAGATATATCTCAATATCTTATTCCACATATTTCATAGGTCAATTAAAGAAATATATATCTCAATATCTTATTCCAAATAAACTCATATCAATCGTCTGATCGGTATCTTTGATCGGTCGATGGGACCGATTAAGCCGATCAACATCTCCGCTTCATGTTAGGTTTCCCTGGCGGTAATACTCGCCATCGAACCCTTCGACTATTACCTGACCTCTATTCCTATCATCCAGGACTGCTACATCCCTTGTCTCCGCAACCTGCCGAAGTAGATATTTTCTTTCCTCTCCTGACATATAGAGCTGGTCTTTAGATTGGCATTTTCATCCACCAATTGTTGCAACAGAACCTCCAAATCGGTTTTTTTTGGGGTGATCGATGGGAGGTTTATAAGGGCTGAATCTTGCTCCTTGGTGAGTTCAACCACTTGTACGATCATTAGAGAAATGTTGGTTCATGCCTCAAGTTGCTCGTTTAGCTTCCCCGCTTCGCAACGATTGAAACGAACTCATCTTGATTGATCTTGACATGCTTATTGGCAAGATCAAGCTAATGCTAGAAGTATCCGGAAAATGGGGGCAGTTTGGCATAGTGAACTGTCATGGTCATGGCCAAACATTTTTGCAACACCAGTGAGATAACAAATGGATCGTTGTTAATACAATGATCGGTCAGAAAGATGGACAATAAAATTCAAGAAATTTACCGATTCTATGGTACTCAGGAAGTGTCCCACCCGATTCAATGTTGGAGCGACCAACTTTAACTTGTTAGGTTTCTTTTTAGGGGACCGAAGGAACTAGTCCATGTAATTCTCTACACAAGAGATGATTCCTATAGTTGGGTCCCGCACTTCAGGCAGACCCACTTTGAGCCTCCATGGGCTAGTAAACTTTCATGTAGAGTTGATGAAAAGTCGGGGCATTTGAGCCGGTGGGGTCAGTGAAAACAATCCCATGGGCTAAAAAAATTCTGTTAATTTTTCCAAAGGGGTGACTGTGACTACTTTTTCTTTTGCGGGACCACATTTTGTGGCTAATTTGGTGTAATAATGCTGATGAGAACTTTAGGATCGAGTACCTTGTGATGGGTGAGGCCCAGCAACCATTGGGCGTATTCAAATAATAAAAACGAATTCCTACAACCCATTTACACACTTAAGAAAGAGCGGCCTGATGTTCAATGAGAGGACCGAAGTCACCCTTAACGAAATATAGCGTTTTCTGCCAGCTGGCACCTGGGTTCGGTCCGAACGGTTACAGAACGGTCACAACTCACGTTTTCCACGCTTCGGGCCTTCCCACGTTTACCACGCTTCGGACCCGATCACGCATACCACCCCTTGGTCCCAACCTCGTTTTACATCCCGCGGTAACAACCTCTAACAAACCTGTCAGAGGCGGTTACGGAGCGTGATTTACACACGCTATGAACTCTATAAANTCATCCACACATAACAAGCCTCCCACGCATGGAGAGACTCTTCTTTATCTACAATTGCGCACTCTTTGGTGCGCACCGCTATGTAATACAACTTACTTCATCCCAGCAGACCCTTCCCCTTTCGGGACCCAACCAAGAACAGGTTAAAGAAGTGTTTTAAGATTGGGGCCCTATTCTGTTGGTGACAATAAAAAATGAACGCTACAATATATAAGTAACTGCTCGGGAATAACGCAAAAGTGGGGCAGTGGATTTCTTTAAGCACGGCCGCTACAAAAGGATGTAGCAGAAAACGAAGCCCGCACTTTAAAGAGGCGTAACTAACCGGAATAGCAGACGCCGGCACATTCATTTCTGCCGGAAGGAAACAGGGAATATCTTCCCGTCCCTTCCAAATAGAGTAATGTGCCGGGATTGAAAACTTAGACCTAAACTCCTCAATGTCCAACTAAGGCATAGAAGGATAACGCATTTTGTGAGGAGCCATGAGAATATACCTTAGAAGAAGCGGATTGAAAGAGGGTCGGATGAAAAATCGATTGAGGGCACAAGAACTTGCTGTGATTTCTCCTTCGTGATAAATGACAATGAGGAAAAAACAGTGCCCAGAATCCCGATTTAAATATTAATCTCCCAGCCAATGGCGAGCCGCCACGTAATACTGCCCAAAACAGCGACTGTACGGGGCGCACTTATCACGCCTCTTGAACTGCCGAATGTGAAGAGGCGCGGGTCGAGATATTAATATTTAAAGAATACCGAAGATAAAAATATAACTTAAATATACGTTATTAAGTTTTAAACGTAATTGGCTCATACGCTAAGGGAAAGATCAGTCCCCTGGACTCTCACTATCTACAGGTATGGTCCCCTGTTCTCATGAATGTACAAACATCATGTGATCGGCCTTGTATCACCTCTGCGATTGACAATCAAGCCCGAGGGGCTAGTGATGAGAACTTTAGGATCGGGTACCTTGTGATGGGTGAGGCCCAGCAACAGTTGGGCGTATTCAAATAATAAAAACGAATTCCTACAACCCATTTACACACTTAAGAAAGAGCGGCCCGATGTTCAACGAGAGGACCGAAGTCACCCTTAACGAAATAAAGCGTTTTCTGCCAGCTGGCACCTGGGTTCGGTCCGAATGGTTACAGAACGGTCACAACTCACGTTTTCCATGCTTCGGGCCTTCCCACGTTTACCACGCTTCGGGCCCGATCACGTAGACCACGCCTCGATCCCAACCTCGTTTTACATCCCGCGATAACAACCTCTAACAAACCTGTTAGAGGCTATTACGGAGCGTGATTTACACACGCTATGAACTCTATAAATACAGGGCAAGACGACGGAAATAGCAAGACCCTTTGGACGCGGAAGAACAGGCCGTTACCCTGCCGGAATTCTTACCGCTTTCTTTTCCTTGTCATTTTCTTTAGCCTCTGTTGTATTAATTATGAGTTTTATGATTAGTGAACATGCTAAGAGCATAATCTGCTCTTAGTCAAGTGGTTTTCACCCCAATTCTCGGGGTTTCTACTATACATCGCCGTACACTCATTTAATTCCAGCTTTTAATCGTCTTCCACATCTAAAACAAATCAGAACCGAGTTCGTTTGTTAAACGAACCGGACGACTGTTGGTACCCCCTAAAAAGAGAACATAACAAATGCATTTAAAAAAATTGATTAATGTTTTAAGGCCAATAGCCGACGTCGTGTGCGGATGACGTTCGTTATAGCTTACCATGTAAGTTTTCCGTGGACGACGTTCGTTACGCGCATGTGTATATATATGTGGTGATTTCACTCATAAAATCATCCCTAACAACTCTCGCAACGCTTATTGTAGTCCGAAAAAGATTCCAAACTTAGGTATAATTTAGTTTTTTGTAATTTAATTTTTTTTGTATTTTTGAATTATTTTAGTATGTTTGTATTTTTTTTTTATTTGTATATTATTGTTAATTGATTTTTAAATTTAAATATGAATGACTTATGTTACACATATGCTTATTGTACATTTTATTTATATTATTATTATATGTTTTGTACATTATTGTGTAATAGATATGGAAGGCGGAAGTAGACCACGTGCTCCCATAAACGGAAATGTGCTACATTGTTAGAATCATTACATCAGTAGAAGAATTATAAATGGAGAGTATGGTTCGATGATCCAATTTAAGCATGGTGATTATTATCTGAGCAAGCTTGTGGCGTTAAACGCTAGAGTATCCTCGTCTTTGATAGCGTGGGGGTTTTATGGAGTATTCAAGACGGTTCGTATCAGGTTGGATAATCATTTGTTGATTGCTATGGTGGAGCTGTGGCGACCTGAGACGCACACATTCTTCCTCCCGATGGGTGAGGCCACTGTGACATTACAGAATGTGTTGCTCATATGGGTATTGCCCATATTGGCAATGTTATCACTGGTCCATGGCCCGATAGGAGTATTGGGGAGTAAAAACGGTATGACACTGCCACATTTGGGTGAACTCATAGAGACGAGCACATTAGGTTGCCTAATTTCCAGTTACGTGGTCTAGGAGAATATATATTGGAACGTGCTGCCTTGCCATTTGAGTCTGATGACAAGGTGCTCTATTTTGCTGGGGCTATCTGTCTCATCATAATTGTTTTGATTTTGTTACCGAATAATAATGGGGACCGAGGGAAACTAGTTTTGATAGACCTCTTTAGAGATGATGAGGAGATGGCAGGACTTAATTGTGGATCGGCCGTACTTGCGAACTTATACCGAAAACTTTGCAATGCTCCAACCGGTCTCGTGACAGTCGGTGGATCCTCATAATTGTTTCAATTTTGTCATGCTGATGCTGAGCCCACTGCAGCATGGCGTTACACGGGGCCGCTTATATTTTTCGACCGAGTGGAACACCATCACCCCGATCATGTGGTATGTCAGTTCGGAGGCGTCCTCTCCATTCTCGAGCCCGCAGAGGATGTAGGTCTCTTAAGACTCCTTCAATCTTACAAGTCCGAGAAGGGTCAGGGTTAGCTCACAATCCATGCTAAATGGATTGATATGTAGGATCACCTTTCCGAGCACTTGTTCGAATACGTAGCTGGTGTGTCGGAAGACACATATTATTCGTGGTATTGTACATATAGTATACAACATTTAGCCGTGCGATCGAACGAGGAGACCGGTTGGAGAAGAGAAATAGCAGAAACCATGGTTTGAGTGGTAATAAATCTATAATACATTGTATTGCATTTGTCTTAATTTGATCGGTATTTATTTGTGTTTGCAGGCTAGACAGTTAGACGACTTTGCAGGCACACATCTACGGGGGAACACATAAGCTATCCATAGACTTAGGGAAATACATAAATTTGCGTTCTCCTAGGTCTATGGGTACTTTCCTTCCCCCCACTACACGTCGTCTGGCATGGGGTTCTCGCCTCCTATTCGGCCATCTCCGGTGCCTCGATCGTGGACGTAGTACCCGGACCCTACATCCGGGTTCTCACACCCACCTCCGGACCCAACTGCCGGGTCCTTCTACGGCTCACAGCAGTTTCCTCTCATGAGTTATCCATATAGAGATTCTACGGTATCTTCATCCTCTACAGTAGCCAGCTCAATTCCAGACACCGCTATACCCACCAGGCCTTAACCCCAGTAAACCGCCTCCGATGAACCGTAACAGGGAAAGACCGCGAAGACCTAGGTCACGTGGAGAGTCCAGCGCCACCTGAGCAACCACGTTTTTATTATGATGACATGATAGATATTGAATTTTTGGATAGAACTCTCTCATAAAAAATGTTGTTATTAATTACCATTTTTTTGTTATTATTATCAAAACAAAAAAAAATTTAAAAATAAAATTACAATAAAAGTTACGTCAACAATCAAGAGAAATCCATATTGGAATTCTACTTCCCCTACGTCGGCCACTTCGGATAGCTTTCAATCTACTGGGGTCATGCCATAACTCCCACCCTGGTTTCGTCCATGTGTACTTGGGTCCAAGTGAATGCAGGATTGCGTTCCCCGTAAGCTGCCTGCAACATCTCTATGGTTGACCCCCTCATGAACATGCGATCAGGTGCACGCCAATTTGTTTCGCCGCTCTAATAGCGTGTGAACATGGTACTCGGTACGTATCCCACGTCGAACATGTACATGTTTGTCGTATTAGGTCAACAGTTTTAATTTATGCCTCATGGCTACGGCATGTGTCTACCTCAACTTCTGCAACTTGGCTATCGGCGTCCCACATATTCAAAGTATGGTAATCTACCTTCCTTTTGGCACGCTTGTAGAATTTTTGAGCAGCTTCCATCAACAATTGAGTGTTCGAAGTCATGGATTGGATCTCTGAGCCTTCATGATACACTCGCTGGCCTGATAAAATGTCGCCATAACTATTGTTGTGATAGGTAAGCTCCGGGCAACTTTCAATACGCCGTTGATGGCCTCGACTTGGTTCGTGGTAAGTGTCCAACATCTTTTACCGCCATCATGTGTCAAATTCCACTTGGTAACATCTTTCCGCTCCAACCAACGATATGTCTCTTCATTTTTACTCCGAATTTCGGCCATGTCATCATGATATATATAAGCTTTTGATCGCACACCGGCTCGATAAGGGATCTTCTTCAATTCGGTATTCTTGAATGCGCTGTAGAAGTTAGAACAGAAGTGCCGTAGACATTAACGATGGTGTAGGTTTCCAGTTTGGAACGCTTCGATCGAGCTCATTGCCTCCATGATACATGTTGCCTGATCATATATTATACATGTCTCACATATCCCGATAACAACAGTGTCAAGCTTCTCAAAGAACTATGTCAATGACTGAGTACTCTCATAGTCAACAAGAACATAAGCGAGAAGAATCACATGACCACTACCATCTTTTGCCTCAGCAACCAACAATTTGTGGTTGTACCTACAATTCGTATATGATTAAAGGATGAACTAATAATGGTTTTAGTGCAAAGAAGTATTTACCTCGCATACAAGTGTGTTCCGTCGACAGAAATAACAGGGTCACAATATTGGGATACGTCTACACAAGGTTTAAACGATCAAAACACATACTGAATAATGTAGTTCGGCGGTCTCAAATCAGTCTCGTATAGTTGCCACCGAACTATGGTCTCATTGTTCATGTGTAACATCTCACCAAATAAAGAAGGCAACTTTGTCATTGATGATTCCCATGACCCGTACACCATCTCAAATACACGTTGTACTGCATACCTCACTTGCTCGTATTTCACAGTCAGTCTATAATTCACGTGCATATGAGTCTGAACAGTCTTTACTTTTATACATGCATAACAATGTTGGAGATTACAATTACCATATATTAAAATGATAACAATATAACATTTTACCATTATCATTTCTGATGAAATGTTTCATCTCATATGCAATAAAATTCCTCGACATGTTACGATGACCCTTCAAGAGTAGTATGTTATCGCACGTATGATCATACTCGTATACAGATATTTGTTATACCTTATCGCGTGCCCAACATACTGCTCTCAGATGGAATGGGCAGTCATAATGTACACATTTAATTACACATTTCTCTTATGCGCTCTCTACAACTCTGTATTGCCATCTTTATCGAATATGAAAATGTGCAATGCAATACTGAAAATGAAACTTATCTTTAAATTTCACGCGAACAGCCAAGTTTGGTTCATCAATTTCATACTTCGTGTATTTGCAGCATCTAGAGATTTCTCGCGTTGGATCAGATGCTATCAAATGGCACAACTAACATAGCATACATTTCATTGATTTCCTTGGCGGAATATCTCAGCCGTCGCACTAAACCACTGCCCGGTCTACTCTCAGTGATGCTCCACTAATGCCCCCTTCTGATATTTCTTCGTGATCATGTTCCTCATTTGGGGAATTTTTGGGCTCGATGTCATCACCAGACCCTTCCTCTTTACCACCAGAAGTCGAACCAATATCGTCATAATATGTTGCCTATTCTTGATCCATGTCTGTGATTACTGCGTGTCAAATACACAATATATAAACAATGAATTAAATAAAATATTGAAAAAATATATATTTAAATAAATAAAACATTAAGGAAATTCAATTCCAAAATTGGAATTCGATTATATCTGAAATTCGAAGATGCTGCACACTACAATTAATGTTGTATGTATTGTTTGATACTCAATCCATATATATAGAAACATTATCATTGTTTAATAAACGCGGAAAGCGGACGTCCGCTATCGATCATAAAACATTAAACGGTATTTTTAAATGCACTATTACACCAAATTACCCCACATTTTGTGCAGAGCAAAAAATATTTAGATAGTGGGTTCAATGCCCTGAGGACCTCTACAACAAAGAGGTGGAGATGAAAAAGAAGGTTTAGGAAACATAGCTAACATGAGTAGAAAATAGAGGAATATGCATTTCCTCAAGAAAGAAAGGATGGATGTCATCCTTACCCAACATTATTGGATAATGCTCAAGAATTGAACATTTCACACATAGTTTTTCAACATCCATATATGTGGATGCAGGGTCACGAGCTTTGGATGTTTGACACAAGTAGTGCGAGGGTTGTGCTGTACAGTAATCATTAGGGTATTACCTCGACACGCAGAAACCTTCGAAGCTGAAACATTTTCCCAAATTTACAAGATTGGGATTTTTGGCCTACGTCTTGTTATTCTTATAGCATGGCCAATGAACAGGCCCCACGATCAGGCAAACTACTAAAGCTCAGGTGATTGAAGTCATGGAACGATTCTGTGTAAGAAGGATTTTCCAATGCAACTTAGAAAATGGTATGATATCCTAGTCATCCTTCCTAAGGTTGATTATACAAAATGGGAAACTGGGCCTGAGTACAGGTAAATGGGCCCAACCCGACATTCAATCCCCTCCAATAGGAACATTTATAGATTAAGACATGGTTATGCCCAAGATGGAGAGGCTCCACCTAAGATGGACAAACACAACCCATGAGGTGGTCCGACAGACAGTAAACAAGGAAATGAAAATCTTCCAAGTAATCGAGCGATCTCCATTGTTGATCGCATCGGGTCAGTAGGTTATGAAGAGGATCAGTACTTGTAGACTTAGAGCGGACCTAACAAGGTCAATGGAGCACAATGATCTTATGAAATTGAAGGCTATTATGATATATATGCAGTCATGACATACGTTACAATTTTCAAGGATCTAGTTGTTATTAGTGCCAATGAATACAAAATGAGTAAAAAACATTTCTAGTCTTAGAGATATCTATAAATACAATGAAGGAAAAGATGAGGATTCATGAACCTTTGGCTAGCTTCTTGGATCTTTTACTAGTTGTTGACTAACTTTTGTGTGTTAGATTTTCTTTGTTAATTATCTCATGCCTTAGATCCTATTGAATTTTGTACGTGATTATCATTGTGCATTTGACGAAAATTTCTTCTCTCATCACCTTAGTTTTTTCTCATTCTTTTGGGGTTTTCCAAGTAAAAATATGTGTGGTTTCATCTCGTACTCTAACATATGTTGCCTCTACAATACAAAATACAAAATATAAAATATTGTTCGTTGAATAATAATTGCTCAAGAAACATATTGCTATTGGTACCATAACAAAAGTATAAATTTAATATACAAAACCAATGGTTTGATTCGAGTTCAATATTAAACTCTTTTCATTTCAATACTTCAAATTTGAAAAGCGATATAAATTTCGAATTCTTAAAATAAAAAATAAATAATCAAATTTAGGCATAAAAATAAACTTTATTTCTATCCCAATTGAAATATCGCCTAAACCCCAAAATGCCAATTAAATATAAAACAAGACATGTATACAAGTAAAAAGAGAAAACACTTGCGTAAATGTAACACTGTATCTTACTGTACATTAAAACTCAGACTCATCGTGGGTACAAATCAGTGATGGTTGGCAATGATGTATTTATAGAGGAGTGATGATCATTCAGTAGAGGTTGCTCAGCCTCAGAAGATTGTGGACCAAAAAATGTTGGTTTTGAGGGAAGGGACATTGTGATTGAGGAGTTCGTGAGCATAAGGAGAACATTAGCCATTTTTGGTCTCTCATTTGAATTAGTTTGAACACACAATAGAGCAATATGAATGCATCTCAATATGTTCTGAACCGATCCCGGACTTCCTCTCAAGACGGGATCGATAATACTTTCCGCATTTCCTTCTTGCCAACATCCCAAACCTGTAAAATAAGCAACATACATGTATGATCCAACAGTGTTCCTGAATCATATTGAACTAGTTAGGGTTTTCACTTACAAAATTCAGCATGTCTCTTTGTTCATTCTCAATCACAAACGAGCTGTTCTTTTGTCCGGTGATGAGTTCAAGGACTAAGACTCCGAAACTGAACACATCTATTTTGGTTGAGATTTGTCCATGAAACATGTATTCCGGAGCCATATATCCACTGCAAAATCAATGTTTAACCATCATTGTAAACACCTTGTATTAGTCCGAGAGAATATCCGTGTAACCAAATTCATATTGTTAAGTGAAGGGGCTTACGGTGTTCCCACTATTCTACTTGTATTATCATAGCTTTCGCCAGGCACGAACAGTCGAGCCAACCCAAAATCTGTTATCTTTGGTTTCATCTCAGTATCTAAAAGGATGTTGCTCGGTTTGAGATCACGATGAATGATTTGACTACGTGAATCCTCGTGTAAGTATATAATTCCTTTAGTAATTGCTTCGATGATCTTGTATCTTGTATCCCAATTGATCTCATAGTATCTGATAGGATCTGAGAGCATAAAACAACTTACAATATAAAACATATTGTTGCAACCATTAAACCAAGAGATAAGTTGTGGTTCATTATTTTTACTTTCATATCATTTCTATAAAAACAAAATTACATGAATTTGTTATAAACGTTACCGAATATGTAGTGGTCAAGGCTTCCATTTTTGACGAATTCGTATATCAAAAGTCTTTCCTTTTGTCGAATAGCAAAGCCATTTAACTTAACCAAATATCTATGCCGAAGTTCAGCAAGAAGAATGATTTCATTTTTAAACTCAAGATCTCCTTGAGATGAACCACTTGACAGTTTCTTCACCGCGATTTCACGTCCATTTTTAAGTATTCCCTGATAAATGAATACAAGTTATTGATAAAAGTATATGTCTAATATACCAGATATACAATTTAAAATCTCTTAATTTATAAAATAAGTGATATCATAAGTAACCAATTCAATCTAATATTTTACCGTGTTTTTACTTTTTCAATAGCTTGGGTTATAGATATATTGTGTTAGTAGATCTTGAATTTCAATACTTTCTATGTGGATACATAACAATATTTATATACCTTATAGACAACTCCGAATCCTCCTTGACCAAGTTTATTTGCTAGAGAAATATCATTTGTGGCAACCCTAATATCTTCGTAATCATATTGGAGAGATTCTCTTGTTATGATATCTTCAAGTGTACCTAAACAAGAGCGATAAAATTATCAAAGTAGTAGAAGCCATTTTTATGCTACCATAGTGTCGAAATTGGCTACCGTTTTTAATAATTATATTAGTGATTTTATTCCTGGTATGATTTTTACTACCGTTTGAGATTGGCTATTGCAATTGCAATAGCCAATCTCGAACAATCTATTTCGGTGATTAAAAAAAACGGTCAACATTGGCTATCGTGAACTGGGTTCTCAATAGCCAATGTTGACCGTCCCTCGTATCCCTCTATAAATACACCCATCAATGTCTTGCTTGTTTAAATCAACATAGCAGATTTAATGTTGGACCAATTCATTGGATGAATATGAAAAATTAAATTTTAATGGATGAAAATTTTTACAAAAGATGGGCCCGTTCCCATGCAGTAGTCATGAAGTCCTTCGAATTCGATATGCAAAACAATTTTCTAACTAACCAATTTCAAATTCTTTTACAAATTTGAACAAACATATCAAACTAACAATTCAAAGTCCAAAATATACAAAAACATTTATTAAAAAACTTCATAAATTACATATAGAACAAAAACATAAAACTCATATATAAATAAAATTTACGATTCAATTAAACAAATGTACAATCTTACCAAAACATTACACATTATGATGTTTTCATATAACAACACAAATCTCAAATCTATGTTAACAACCCACAAACAATAATCAAAATCTGTCCTTGCAAAGGAATCCATAACAAGTAAACAGCAATCTCAAATGGTTTTATATCAAATCATAAAATTCTTTGCAAAATAACCCTAATCATAACAAAAATCACAAAGACAAAATTACACCTAACTATAACAAAATTTCTCACACTAATATTAACGTTACCGGAAATGAAACAAAGCTTATGTCCGACGGTGGCCGGAGGAGACAAAGGAGATGATAATGCAATAACACAGGCGCTGGAATTTAAAGGAGATGCATGTCACGGGAATTTGAAGGTAACGGGGTGAAGGGGCGCTGGAAATTGGGGAACGCAAAAAATGGGTGAAGTTTCGTCTATCCTCTGGCCAAAGAAAGGATTTAGAGACAGATTAGCTATCCCAATGTCACAGGCACTGCAAATTGGGTGAAATGGCGCTGGAAATTGGGTGAAGGGGGTGCTGGAAATTGGGGAAGGGAGGGGTTAGGGCAAAATTTACAATGAGAATCTCGAGTCAAAGGCGATTAAAATGATTTGCAATAAATATTAACCATTACGAGACGCAATACGCTATTGCGAGTCGCCTTAGGTAATTGCGAGTCGCATTAGCCTATGTAGAATACAGTGTTCTCAATTCCCAATCTCGAACATACACTCCAAAATATAAGATAGTGTGATTACGATTCATCACTCTTATATAATAAGTTTTAATGTCGATTTCCTATAATTTTATGTAGATAGAAAATTTACTTGTGTCTGGTTGTGGAGGTTGTATGCTCTTCTTCAACCACCATATAGTTAAAATGATTGCTGCTGCAACAAAAACTATAGAGACCACCACTGGGACGATGATGCTAACTCGAGATTTACCTGGAAACCAACAACAATATTGTCGTCTCTATAACGAGTATTAGAAGAGACTCAAATACAAAGTTGGACTTTCAAAGTTAAATTCGTTATGAATAGTTTAATCTAGCTATTTGTCACGTGTTGTTGTAAAGTATTGAACCTTTTTCCGACAAAAAAAATAGTGTAAGACCTGGAATTGTCGTGAATGGTGGGGGCGCAGAATATGGCAATTCGGACGTTGGCGTTGATGGTGAAACCGATAACAATGTTTGAACTTCTGTGATCCTTGTAGAATTAATGAAATTAGTGGTTGAATACTCTACCCTACAGCTTGGACTGAGGATTGAGACTCCAGTAGATCCATTACAACATTTTGGTATTCGTGCAATAGCTACAGAAACACACTTGGAACAATCACTAGAAGAAATGCCCCGCGTGCACTGCAACAACGAGAAAATTCTTTGAAGATCAGGTCCAGTAGTGTTACCGATCGCAACCTTCAATATGGAGCTACTTGAAGCAACCAAATCTTGAAGATTGCCCAGCAAGAGATTCAGATTGTTATTGAATAACTGAAGACTGGTGACTTGAGTTAAACTCCAATACATCCATGTCTCATCCACATCAAGAATTCCCAGTAATGATCCATTTGTATAGTGCAAAGTGCAGAGGGAATAATATGCAATTGCTTGCATGTTCAAGGAGCAAGAATTGAGAATCAAAGATGTAGCGTTCACAATACAACCTTTACAGTCATTTAACTGCATATCGGCACGGCATAACGCGGTTGCAGTCACCTGGTTTGGAGGAATACCCGTGGAGAGATAGGTGAATCCGGTGATATTAACGTTTGAACTGAGCTGGGAAAGAGTTGATATAAGATTCACCTCATAAATACTGTTTCTTGTGTAGTTTCCTATAGCTGGAAAGCACCATGTATTGTTTTGAGCTTTGACGACAGGCCACATCAAGAAGAAGAAGATGAAGAAGAAAAGGTTTCTTCTTTGAAATCCCATGGCTGAATACAAGACAAAAATTCTGTAATGAAATCCCATGTATATAGATTGTCAGGAGTTTTGCGCAAAATACCACTGATCCCGTACCGAGATGGAAAATTACCACCATTCGCGTTAGCCAATCGCGAATTGCATTTTTTGCCTAATTCGCAATTGCCAAACGCGAGTCGCGTTTGGCTGAATAAAATTTTAAAAAAAATTATTTTCAGGGAGCTCGCGATATGCAAAATCGACCACCTTTGGGTGGTCGATTTTGCGTATCGCGAATTGAGGCCTGCGAAACTGTCTCAACCCTTCTCTTGCTCGCGTTAGCCAAACGCGAGCAGAAAGGCGGTCGCGTTAGGCTAAAGGCGGTCGATATAGCCTAACCCGAATTCAGGCTTATTAAACTGCTTCCCCTTTCTTTCTTTCTTTTTCTTCTCGCGATTTGGGGTTTAGGTTTCTTATTTCATACGAAAAGCTCTCGCGGTTTCTTCGAATTTTTTCCACTCCTGACATTCCTCATTTCGTAGTTGTCATATTTTTGTTGGTAATCAAATCGAAAGATCTTCAACCCGCTTTTTTTGCCTCCTCGATTTGTGTTGGTACTTATTTTATACATGTATAACTTTATTTGCTAAATTGATTAGTTACGATTGATTAGTTGTAGCTATTTGATTTTTTACGATATTATTTGTGACAAATTGATTAGTTATTATATTATTTGTGACTAATTGTTTCTCATATTGATGTATTTTTTTTACTTGAAGGTTATGGATCCGTTTTGGAATTATAACATGTATCAGAATTATGATCCATCTCAAATGGCAGAATCATCTTCTTTCATAGAGTTATTGTTGAGTCAAGGGAATCCAGATTTTTTATAATAAAATGTTATATTATTATTTATTACACTTTTAGTATACAATATTTATTTATTGTAGGTATGAAACCAGAATTCAACACAAATGTTGAAAATTATGACGATGTCTCACTAATAGATTCAGATATTGATGAATCTGAAATTGAACCTCCGCTACCTCGAGCTAACAGTAGAATGGAGGATGATCCATTGCCTCACACTGTTGTCGATGCTTCTAGGCTAGCACGCCTATTGTTGGGAGTTTCTCCCGACATTCGTTCAAGTACTTATTGCTTAGGAGACAATGTGGTAGCTGATGACTTTGCATATGCAAAAGATCGGCGAGTTTATTCTTCATACAACCTATGCAATCCAAATCTGGTTGTCGAAATGGGTTTCAAAGATAAATCAGATGTTCAGTTCGCTGTTTGCCACTTTCATATCGTCTGCCGTTATCAGTTTAGGGTTGTAGATAGTACACCACAGTACTGGATGCTTGAGTGCTTTTTAAAGGAACAAACAAACTGTGTATTTCATCTTCGAGCAAGGTGTGATGCTAGAGATAAGATCTGGCAATTTTCGAGAGGTTATATTCCTCATTCTTGTGGTGCGGGTAATGTGAGTGGTAAGCACTGTAACATGACAATAAATTTTATCGCTCGTGATATGGTGGAATACATATGGAACAAAAAAGGATGTATGTATTATAGATTTGTATACATGCTATATGAGTTCTAATTTCATTTTTTTACAGGATTGAAAGTTCAAGATGATATAAAACAAATGCATGATAGATATGTATTCAATGTTGGCTATGATAAAGCTTGGCATGGGGTCCAACGTGCATATGAGTTAGTGCATGGTTCTTGGGAATCGTCTATGGAGAGACTTCCGACACATTTGGCAGCTATGCAGATGAG